>JBAMBO010003878.1:0-39980 GCA_037044535.1 Lordiphosa magnipectinata
GAATTGATAAGAATTTATCAGAATTGAGACTTGACCCAAAGCAAATGAAATGGAAAATTTGGGACAAATGTTACCAAAAGTTTTCTGAGAAAATATGTATCTTAAATTCAATAATTGCAAAAATTCCGAACCAACAATTCCTAGAAACAGACATTGGTCTATGGTCTATATATGGGCAGTCATTTAATGATGTTTATGTTTTGACCTTATTGAATATGTTCCGGAATTCATATTGCTCCTCTCAGAGGTTTCGTATTGTCTCACCATCATTTCTGGAAGCAATGGCAGGTCATCAGCAAAAACTCTACGCCTGACCACCAAGCGGAGCTTATGGGAGATGCAAAGGGATCAGCGTGTAATATGCTTTGAGAGGTAGCAGCGATTCAAGCTACCTTCTACTTCGATCTAATTGGATTGTTGCAGGAAATGAAGAATCAATAACACCATCGAACCATTTATGCCTTGCACTACGTTTTTATTCTTCATTTGAAATAACAAATCTAACAATATCGGATCTTATCTCTTCAGCACCAGAAGAGTAATCAGCAAAAGTATTGGATTGGTTTGGCTGCTACCAGGGCTCATTTGAGGCAAAAGTCCAATTTTCGCTGGACATTAAGGAATGTGGAATGGCGTTGAGTCCCCTTTTCTCTACATTTAAGGCCTGCTTACAAGCTTTAAGAAGGTTGATTACTTCATCCGCAAGCTCTCTTCTTCTTCAAAAATGTACAATAATTATTTGTGAAGGAATTGCACGTATTTATTACACCTTTCACATTTTATTACCACTAGGAAACTTCTAAGCATTTCTTGATATGTGCAGATTTACGCCTCTCATGGTCAGCAGGTCCTCTTCAATCTCTGCAACTAACGCATTCTTGACAAGATCTGCTTTAAGATAAAATAACCACTAATTGTTTTTCAAAATTCATTTTATCATTTTTTTTTTAACAATTTGTAAATTTGCGACTGAAAATGTTATCAGTGTTGTTGTCAGAGTGAATCTTCAAAAAATTCCTTGCGTTCCGCTAAGATGTGCTCAGTGTGATTAGCCTTTAAGGTTCCAAATGTAGATTAATTTTAAGGAATTAAAATTTTCCTATCGTAGTAGGCGCTTTAGGTGCTAATTTCATTTTAAAAATTGTTGCAACTCAGTAGGCGCTTTTACACTATTTCAAGTGGGATTTGTACTTAAGAAATATTGTGTTAGTTTTTGTCATTCAGTTGTTCGCTTTCGAACAGCGCTGACTGCATTTTTCTTCATATTTAAAAGTTTTTTTTTTATTTCAGTAATAATTTGCCACTCTAATTCATATGGAGCAACTTAACTTCGCACCGTAAAAAGTTATCGCACTTTACATATTTTTCTTTTTTGCTTACCTATTGAACTGGACTTCTAAATTCTTCAGGAGCGTATCTGTTTTCTTAAATTTTGTTTTGGCTGTCTAGCATCAATAACTTTATTTCGCTACTTAAGTCAAGACAAACTATTTAATTATCTACATTTTTTACACAATTTCAAGTGGGATTTGTACTTAAGAAATATTGTGTTAGTTTTTATCATTCAGTTGTTCGCTTTCGAACAGAGCTGACTGCATTTTTCTTCTAATTTGCCACATTGAAATCTTCATAATCTTTTTTATTTGCTTAATAACTCATAGCTAATTGATATGGAGCAACTTAACTTCGCACCGTAAAAAGTCTTCGCACTTTACATATTTTTCTTTCGTTTTTTTTTTGCTTACCTATTGAACTGGACTTCTAAATTCTTCAGGAGCCGGCTCTGCTTTCTTAAATTTTTTTTGGCTGCCTAGCATCAATAACTTTATTTCGCTACTTAAGTCAAGACAAACTATTTAATTATCTACATTTTTATAGCCCCTCGTTCAACCATACAAAGTATGTACGAGTATTTACTAGACACTTATCTATTGAACCAAAATGCAAGCTGCTAGAAACTGGAAAGTCTATGGAACTGCGAAAAGTCAATATGGCTTTTTTTCGCAATTTCTTACACTAACAAACTGACAAAAGTGCATAAGCAAAGCGCTTAGTTTAGTTTTCGGTTAATAAATATTAATTAATAAAAAACGTAGAACCTAATCTATTTAATACCTGTTCTGCGGGGAAAAGAGGGCAGAAAAAGCTGAATGTGATGCAGTAAGTCACGTAACAAGAAACCTTAAAAATATGGTGTGATGCTACATAATAAAGTAGAAAGATTACTTGGCAGGTTAAAATGCTGTTTAATAGTTGAGCTTCTGCTGTCAGCTAATATTTTTATTGCTTTATTCTTCTTCATTTTCCTTGTTACATTATCTTTTGAATTACTATTTGAATCAGAATGAGAAGAATCATTTCCAGTTTTATTCATTTGAATCACTTTTTGTTTGAGATTTTTGGAATCATTTTCATTTTATCATTCGAGTTTCATTTGAATCACTTTTTGATTCAAAATGAGAAAAATAATTTTCATTATTATTTTGAGATTCATTCTGAAAGAAAATCATTTTAATTTTCATTCATTTGAATCACTTTCTGATTCAGAATGAAAAGAATCATATCCATTTTCATTCATTTGAGCCACTTTCTGATTCAGTATGAGAAAAATCACTTCCATTTTCATTCAGAATGAGATTTCATTCAATGAGATTCATTTGAATCATATTTCCATTCATTTGAGATTTATTTGAATTACTTTTTGGTTCAGAATGAGACGAACCATTAACATTTTCATTAATTTGAATCACTTTCTGAATCAGAATGAAAAGAATTATTTAAGATTCGTTTGAATCACTTTCTGATTGAGTATGATAAAAATCACTTCCATTTTCATTCAGAATGAGATTTCATTCAATGAGATTCATTTGAATCACATTTCCATTCACTTTCTGATTCAGAATGAGAAGAATAATTTTCATTCATTGAATAACTTTCTGATTCAGAATGAAAAGAACCTTGTCCATTTATATTCATACTAGATTCATTTGAATCATTTTTAAATTTAAATTGAGAAGAACCATTTTCATTCATTTGAATCATATTTCCATTCATTTGAATGACTTTTTGATACAGAATGAGAAGAATCATTTTTATTCATTTAAATCATTTTCCGATTCAAAATGAGAATCATTTTCATTCATTTGAATCACTTTCTGATTCAAAATGAGTAGAATCATTTCGCTTTTCATTCATTTTGGATTCATTTTAGTCACTTCAAGATTCAAAATGCGAACAATCATTTCCGTTTTCATTCATTTAGATTCATTTTGATCACTTTTTGATTAAGAATGAGGAAAATCCTTTTTATTTTCATTCATTTGTGATTCATTTGAATAATTTTTTGATTCAGAATGAAAGAATCATTTCACTTTTCATTCAATTTAGATTCATTTAAATCACTTAAGTGTAAACTGAACAGAATCATTTCCATTTTCATTCATGAGATTAATTTAAATCACTTTCTAAATTAAAAGAGTAATTTTCATTCATTAGAATCACTTTCTGATTCAGAATGAGAAGAATGATTTCGCTTTTCATTCATTTTGGATTCGTTTTAGTCACTTTAAGATTCAAAATGAGAACAATCATTTCCGTTTTCATTCATTTAGATTCATTTTGATCACTTTTTGATTAAGAATGAGGAAAATCCTTTATATTTTCATTCATTTGTGATTCATTTGAATAATTTTTTGATTCAGAATGAAAGAATCATTTCACTTTTCATTCATTTTAGATTCATTTGAATCACTTAGGTGTAAACTGAATAGAATCATTTCCATTTTCATTCTTTTGAGATTAATTTAAATCGCTTTCTGAATTAAAAGAGTCATTTTCATTCATTAGAATCACTTTCTGATTCAGAATGAGAATCATTTCGCTTTTCATTCATTTTGGATTCATTTTAGTCACTTAAAGATTCAAAATGAGAATCATTTCCGTTTTCATTCATTTAGATTCATTTTAATCACTTTGATTCAGAATGAGGAAAATCATTTTCATTTTCATTCATTTGTGATTCATTTGAATCATTTTTTGATTCAGAATGAAAGAATTATTTCACTTTTTATTCATTTTAGATTCATTTGAATCACTTAGGTGTAAACTGAATAGAATCATTTCCATTTTCATTCATTTGAGATTAATTTAAATCACTTTCTGAATTAAGAGTCATATTCATTTTCAATCATTTGAATCACTTTCCGATTCAAAATAAGAAGAATCATTTTCAATCATTTGAATCACTTCCTGATTCAGAATGAGAAGAATCATTTCGCTTTTCATTCATTTTAGATTCATTTTTATCACTTAGAGATTTAAAATGAGAAGAATCATTTTCATTTTCATTCATTTAGATTCATTTTAATCACTTTCTGATTCAAAATGAGAAAAATTTCATTTCATTTTTATTCATTTGAGATTCATCTGAATCCTTGTTTTGTTTTAGAATGAAAAATCATTTCACTTTTATTCATTCTAGATTCATTTGAATCACTTTTAGGTGTAAACTGAAGAGAATCATTTCCATTTTCATTCATTTGAGATTAATTTAAATCATTTTCTGATTCAGAATTAAAAGAGTCATATCCATTTTTATTCATTTGAATCACTTTTTGATTCAGAATAAAAAGAATCATTTCCATTTAAATTCATTTGAACCACTTTCTGATTCAGAATGAGAAAAATCACTTACATTTTCATTCCTTTGAGATACAATTGAATCCCATTTTGATTATTATTGATTCATTTTCTAATTTTAAATAATCATCATCCGAAAAAAACATTTGGTAATCTTCGAGTTGGCTCTTTATTGGGCTATAGTTTCTGTTCGTCGTTTTAAAGTAGAAAAAGGCCTTGGACAAGTTAAAATACTGATTAATCGTAAGCGTTCTTAGTGATCCTCA
Source organism: Lordiphosa magnipectinata (assembly GCA_037044535.1). NCBI lineage: Eukaryota > Metazoa > Arthropoda > Insecta > Diptera > Drosophilidae > Lordiphosa > Lordiphosa magnipectinata. The sequence continues at coordinate 4,905 of JBAMBO010003878.1, forward strand.
TTCTCAATTGACCCTAAATGCGGTATCACTTCAGTTTGCATCATCATTATCACCCGCTGAGCATTACGGGCCACAGTTCCTTTGGCCAGTTAGGGTATGCATTCCCATGAATTTGTAGACACAATACACAATATTCAAATCATGATAAATGGTATGAAATGTGGTCCCTGTCTCTCTCTCTCTCTCTCTCTCTCTCCCTTTTTTTCTCGCCATCGCCGGGTTAATTATTATTTAATGTTTTTGCTTGACTTGACCCCAGGAGGAGCCCGGTTTGTTTAGAACGTGAGTAGTTTTTTTTTTATATTTCTCTTTTTGTTTTGCAACTGAGAATCTTATAAAAGCTCGCGACTTTCTACGGTGGATTCAGTTCGTTAAGCGGCAGGCAAGAGTTCCGATGAGATTGTTGATAGTTTTTAGTGCTTGTGTGGCAGTGGCATCGGCTGGCTATGGAGGTGGCGGAGGAGGTAGCAGCGCGGCGGCCTCGTCTTCAGCATCGGCTAGCTCCACGGCGGGCGGTGGAGCAGGAGGAGGAGGAGGAGGAAAACATGGACTAAGTGGAGGACCCTTTGATGGAGGTGCCGGTGGTCATGGAGGAGGTGGAGGATTTGATGGAGGCATTGGCCACGGAGCTGGGGGAGGAGATTTTGGTGCTGGTGGAGGTTCCGGTTTGATCGGAGGAGGAATTGGTATAGGTGGAGGACCTTTTGGAGGTGGAATTGGTTTCGGCGGAGGCAAAGAATCTGGCGGTGGTCATGGTTCAGGAGGAGGATTTGATGGGGGCATCGGCCATGGCGGTGGAGGTGCAGGTGGCATTGGAGGTGGCGGTGCAGGTGGCGGTGCAGGTGGCATTGGAGGTGGTGGTGCAGGTGGCGGTGGAGGACATGGAGGAGGAATTGGTGGAGGACACGGAGGAGGAATTGGTGGAGGACATGGAGGAGGCGGCCACGGAGGAGGCGGTAAAGGTGGATCTGGCGGTCTTGGAGGTGGTTTTGGAGGAGATTTTGGAGCTGGCGGCGCCGGAGGAGGTTCTGCTTCATCTTCGTCTGGCTCAGGTGTGGTCGGAGGGGGAATTGGTGGAGGACATGGATCTGGCAAACCAGGTGGCAGCTATGGAGGCGGTCCCTTCCTTGGGGGTCCCTTGATCGGCGGCGGATCAGGTATCGGCGGAGGACATGGTCATGGTCATGGTCCAGGATTCGGCGGAGGACATGGACCTGCACCAGGAATAGGCGGAGGACATGGTCATGGTCCAAGTATTGGTGGTAGTGGAGTTGGATTCGGAGGACACTTGGGCGGAGGCCACTTGGGCGGAGGCTTTGGTGGCGGAATTGGAGGTGGAGGCGGTGGCGGTTATGGCGGAGGAGGAGGCGGCGCCGGAGGCTATGGAGGCGGCGGCAAACGAGGTGCTGGCTATGGATCTCACGGTGGCGGAGGAAACGGTGGCGGTGGCTATGGTGGAGGTGGAGGCTCGTCCAGTGCTAGTGCATCCGCCTCAGCCTCAGCCGGCAGCAGCGGCGGCGGCGGCGGCGGCGGTTACCATGGTTAAGTTTCAGTTAACACAATTCGCTGTCTGTCTAATTCCTGTAATTTCTGAAAAGTATTAAAAATTCATAAAAATTTTTTATTATACAAATTTTATATTAACTTTTGCACTGGGAGCATCTGGGAGGGTCTTTAATTATATGGTGAAACAATCAATTCATTAGCATGAAAAACGCAAGATGCAAATTGTAAACGAGTACTTTGTTTATGAGAAGCGATATTTTGCACTAGAGAACGTTCAAGAATTGGCACAAATTTGCTAAGAAAACGTATGCCACTTGGCAACATTGCTGCTGAAACATTGTTGCAGCAACTTTGTTTCCCCTACTGACGGATTCATCAACTCGCAGACTAAGCGAGAAAAGAAGCAGAAATTTAGCACAGATTTTCGACTTGAAAACTCTATAAACAACATTTTGAAAAACTCTATTTCTAAATGTGTGAAAATGCTCGTTAACTTTAAACTTGATTTCTTTACACTATATTGAAGGTGATTTTCAAGTATTTTTTTTCGAGTTTGACGCTTTATTGAAAAAAATTTGTTACAAATTCATTTCTCAAAGAATTGTGCATCGTTAGCCACTACTTTTTTCCATCTTTCTGGTAATTTTCGGATACCATCTTGAAATAACGATGAGTCTTTATTGCGTTCTTTTTGTGCTTCTGCTGAAAGTGTCTTTTGTGTATGTATTCCGTTTTTTACGATAAGCCTGCGATGAAATGTATAAAGCAAAAACAAAAACTATGTGCAACAACAACAAAAAAGACACTTTGCGCTGACTCTTTGCTCAGTTTCTAATGCTCAGCTGCTGAGAGCCGAACGAAATTATCGCCATCAAGCTGTTATTGCAAGACAGCTTCGTGTGTTTCTGTCTTCGAGAACTATGAAGCAGAAAACTCGCTAAAAACAAAATCAAGTGTTCTTTTGAGAGAGAGAGAGAGAGCGAGTCTGTCATTTCTGTGAACAGACAGCATAGAAAGAAAATTGGTTGGCCATATTTTGAGAGCTCTGGTTCAAACTCAATTAGAACTCATGAATTAATTCTGGGAATCCTAACAAATTTGTATACCTCTCTGGGTTGACTGCAACATTACATGTTATGAAAGAGTGAAAATTTCTAATTCTAATTTTTGTCTTCCTAAGCTAAGGGGTAGCATAGCCAGCGGGTGAGACTTTGTTATTCTCACAATTTTCTACACGGTATTTCATAGCCGACCCTCTCGCCTTAATTAGCTCAATGCACTTATCTAGCCATCAATTAATTTGCATTAAAAGGGGCTACAACTTAACCAACAAGTTTGTCAGCTTTTCTAGAAAATATCTTAACCCTTTTTTGTTATTACAATTTATGATCTGTCATAAAACACTTGCCCTTTCATTCCATCTAATTTTGGCAGTAAGCAACGTTTTATCTTCACTTCAAAAATTCTGAAACAGTTTCACATCCGCCATAAAGTTGTGTAAGAACAAACTTGGCAAACTTTTATGCGATTTATGATGAGCACACATTAAAAGTTGGCACTAAAACACTGTGCAAAGTCTCAAAGTCACGTGTTTGGCCTTGATGGAATACATTTCCTTTGCCACTGTCTGTCAACTAGGCAAGGGATTTCCATACATATATGATTATGAGGAAGGTAAGGGAGGGGGGCGGCGGGGAATAAAAGTTTTCATCAAAATTGATGGCCTCTTTAAGAGAAGCAGAGCCCTTGGCTGATGTATATTACATCCATTTAAGGTTCAAAGACTGTTTTGGTCATATAAATCTCTTGAATGTGCAGTAGCATTTTATTGTGGTTCTTCTGGTGCTGCTGCTCAAGCATTTATCATTAAGTAAAGTTTCCTTACGGGTTGCAAATTGTTGCACACAGAGGCAACAAATTGAAATCTTAAGCAAACTTTTCTTTCCCCTGCCAGCCTCAAAGTGCAGTTTTATTGCCTGGGCCAAGGAGCAGCTGGTCCAAACTGCCATTGGCAATAAACTGGTAGACCAATTTGCACAAGGACAATGAACCCCTGTGGTGCAGTTTTGCAACACATAAAAGCGCCAGTCGGCAGAGTCCAAGACAAAGTCGAAGTCGAAGTTGGCGAACGGTTTGGCGGCTTGCCACACAGTCGACACAGACTGTCGGTTCTGCAACAGTTGTGGATTGGTTTACAACTAAATGGTTAAAAATGGAAATTTATAAAAACCAAATTTCAGGACAGTTTTATTAAATGCCAATTAAATGTTTGTGTTTTTGTTTCATTATGTTTAATGAACCCAATTGAATATATGTACGTACTTGTATTTGTTTATTAAAATATTAATATTATCGCATTAGACGGGGCCACGTTGCCCCCGACAACCGACACAAAATGCCAACTAATGAACGTCATGTTAATTATGTAAACTCACACAAAACCACTCGTATCAATGCAGAAATTTTGATTTTTTGCTGAATTTAGCCACCGTTTATTGTTATTGGCGTTTTCATAGTTTTGCGCAGCAAATTGAATTACCCGCGTATTTGGCAGCCGTGCACAACTTTTCAATTATGCGGCCAAGTCGGAGCAGAGGAGGCGGCGGGCTAATCGAACAAAGCCGACCAAAAATGCATTGAAGCGGCAAGTACAGGGGAGAAGAGGTCGTTATGGCATATACGTTTTGAATTATTTAATTTTAATTAAAATTGCTGGGCTTTTTGCTGGTGTGTCGCACGAATTCAGAAACATTTGCCTACTTTTAGGCGGGCATGGAAAATACACAAGCTTAGTTTTTTAATTGCAAGTTGGTAGGGAAGGGGGAATCATTTTTAAACTGTTATAAAGTGGACTCTACTCGAGGGGAATCAATGATAAGGTGATGGGACTTATGCTACTACTTTGTCAGTGATTCTGAATCGGCAACTCTGGCCTGCAACACCCTTCTTTAGATCCTCAAGATCACAAATAAGCTTAAAAGTGGTTCAGAGCCATATTTCAGAAGCTATGAAAGTTGAATTCTGGTCTGTAGGTTAGTAATATGAAGTTGGATATTTTACTGGTTCAGAGACTTCGGCGTTGCAGGAAGGTACAAGGCGGCCATTTCGAATAAGTTGTTCTACGATTTGCAGCCATTGAGTGACCGAATAAAAGGAAGAAAAAAGTTTTGAAAAATATCAGTAGGCAACATAATTCAACTTTTTCCAGTAAATTGAAGGGTATGAAGTGATTCTAGATGATTTTCGTGTGTTGAACACGAATCTGTTTTTAGAAATAGTCCAACACATGGAGATTTTTATTAATTTGAGTTTACATATACAAAAAATGCCTTATTTGACTCTTTATATACGCGTTTTATGGAGAACCTATACTTTGGTTTTGACTTTCTTTGATATTATCAGAAAGAACTGCTCCTTAACTTTGAAATAGACTATCCCAAACAATTCTACGATTTTTCCAATGAAGTAGTTGTATCCGGGTTTACCATAAATCGATTATATTGTTGCTGCTCTAAATTATGCAATGGGTCCTAATCTACTTCTACTCTATATACACGCCTGATCATATTAATAGGTACACACATCAACTCTGACTTTAAGGCAGAGATGGGCGCGTCGCGACGTCCCGACGGCCGACTGCACAAAATCACACGTACGCTAAAAGCATTGAAAGCTATTTATAGAGCACGAATGCGGCGCACGCAAATTGTGCTTGTATGCGTGTGAAAAGTGTGACGATATGTGTGCATGCCCATCTCTGCTTTAAGGTAACAGAAAACTGTTTTATTCATTGTTTCAAACTTAAAATTTCTTCTCATTGGTTCTTAAACTATTTGTTTTTAATAAAATAAACTTAATTGTAACATAGAATAATAATATAACATAAAACAGATCATTTTGTGTTTCAGATACGTTTTCAGTGTGATCATAATAATAGATACGATTCATGTGTTGGTAAGAAAAAAAATTTTAATTTCCATTTTGTGTTCTTTTTTTTAGGTAAATTAGTATTTCCTAACTTAGTATCCAGTGTATCCACCTCTATTTTTGGCCACTACAGCTATTCTTTTTGGCATACTTTTAATAAGAGCCTGGCAGGTCTCCACTGGTGTCTCATACCACAGTTTTTGGACACCTTCCCATAATTTTTGTTTATTTGAAAATGAATGCTTTGCCAATTTCTTTTTTAAGTCTCCCCACAATTTTTCAATGGGTTTAAGGTCGGGGGATTGGCTTGGCCACTTCAGAACGTCAACTTTTTCTTCCTCGAAAAATTTAGATAACAGCCTTGATGTGTGTTTAGGATCATTATCTTGCTGAAATACCCAACGTAATGGCATATTTTCCTCAGCATACGGTACCATAACTGTTTCCAATATGAATTTGTACTCTTCAGCATTCATTTTGTTCGTAGTCTGATAAATTAGACCTACGCCGTACCAGGAGAAGCAACCCTATACCATTATATTGCCACCTCCATGTTTGACTGTTTTTTTTTGTAAACCGTGGATGGAATTCCTTTCCATTAGGGCGTCGAACATTCCTTTCACAGTCATTCCCAAACAAATTAATCTTGGTTTCATCGCTCCATAATATGTTTCTCCATTTTTTCTCCCCGGTGCATCCTACCCAGTCTTTGTGGTCCCTTGCAAAAGTTTGCCTCATGGTGATATTTTTTTTGCGCATAAGTGGCACTTTTCTGGCAATTCTTCCAAGTAGGTTGGCATCTTGTAGTCGTCTTCGGATAGTTGGAGCACTAACTGAATTCCCAATTTCGGCTGCAATAGCCTTCGATGACTTAAATGGGTCCTTTTTGCTCAAAGTTACTATGTAGTGGTCAAGGATTTCTGTTGTTTTTTGTGGCCTTCCACGGTTTTTCTTTCTAATGCATTTTTAACAAAATTATGAGACCTGTTCATTAATTTGGCGATGGCTCGTAAAGATTTGCCTTCTTTTCTCAGACTAAGAACCAATCGAGCTTCTTCTTTAGTACAATGAGAATTCCGACCCATTTTTTCTAAAAAAAAATATTTATTTAATTCTCTGTATTGACATACTTATTATACCTTTAGTTACCAAAAGATTACTGATTACAAAATTTTTCACTTGATACTTGTGAGAAACGGAGACTGTACCTATTATTATGATCAGGCGAAATGTGTGGTGGACTCGCAATTTATAGAAAAGCTTTGATATACGGGGCAGCCCCTCTTTCAACTCTTTGTCACAGTGTGGCCAGACATTGACAACAACAAAAAACCAAAATTATAAAGTTGTGAACACTAAAAGTACGAAAAAACCATCTATAATTAAAAAATTCCGGTGTGTACTGATCAGGTGTGTATAAAACAGTTTGTCCTGATTCACTGAACGCAAACTGGAGGCTTTGTCCCTAGAACGTGCACATTATGGCCTGGAAACGTTTCTCAATGAGGCTCTGCTACGCTTAATATATCTATAAAAATTACTAGCTATTTGGACTGTTTTTTCAAAGCATAGCTTTGGGCAGTAGACAATTTTGTTATTTAATTATTTGTATTCAAAATGGTATATCTTCGCTTAAAAAAATCACACAATTCTTTGGGATAGTTTATTTTAAAGTTAAGAAACAGTAGTCTACGATAATATAAAAAAAAAGCAAAAAAAATTATAGCTTCCCCGCAAAACGCGTCTGAAAAGGGTTAAAGTAGGCACTTTTTGCAGTTTTAAAGCCTATTCTAAGATGAGATAAAAATTTAGTTCGGCACTATATTTCGTATAAATTGGCAATCAGCTTTCAAACTGTTCAAAATTGTTTCTATTTATATGAAATATAGTGCCGAACTAAATTTTTATATCATCTGAGAATATGCCATTAAGCTCAAATTACTAAAAATCTTGACTTGATGGACCATTTCAGGAAACAGATTCGCGTTCAGCACACGAAAACCATGTAGAATTACCACCAACCATTTAATATACTGGACCTTATTGCCTAGTCTATTCATTTGCTTTCATTTTCTGACCAAAAAAACCGTGTACCAAAACAATTGCAAGTACAAGGTGTATATGGAACCAGTAAACTGGCACTGCCTCTAGTAGGTGTTCACTAGGTCGTTATATGCTACCATACGAAAACTTAACACATACCATCATCAATTGTAATTTAAGTCTTAAACTCTGCGAAAGCCTTCAAAGTTTCCACAAATATTATGTATACGACACGTACACCTAATCGAAATTACTTTAACGAATTCTCAGTATCATTTTAAAAATTGTCAAATTTGAATTTAGTCAAGGGACAAACAAATATGAAGCAGGAATCGATTGTAGTTTTGTTTATTCAGTAAACAAAGACCTAATTTTGACGAATCGAGCCCATTTTCAACAAAGATATGCGTTTTAAACCTGTCCATTTCGGAAAGTGCGTCTAATGTGGCTCGCAGGTTGGAGTCAACATGGTCTACGAGCGGGGTTCCATCAAGGGCTTTTCAAATTATTAAAAAGCAAATAATACAGCTACATCAAAAAAATGATCCCCAAACGTGAAAAGTTGATGTTGACTTCCAGAATTATTTTGAAGACATTAAATCCATGCACGTAGTCAATGATGAGCGGGCCGTAAAAATGGCCAGATCAAAAACTGAGTGTGCTCTAAGGCATTGAAAGCCACAGAAAAATTGTTTAAAAAACGCTTTTAAGCTCATTTAATTACAAGAAGAAAGAAAGAAAGAAGAAGAAAGAAAGTCGGTCAAGCCCGACTATAACATACTCTGCACCCTTAATGTCGCAGCTCGCATTTGGTCACGAGTCAAACGGCCAGTTAACACACAGCGCACAACGCAGTGCGCTCTCTAAGTCTCTCTCTCTCTCTCTCTCTCTCTCTCTCTCACTCTCTCTCACTAAGATTGCTTCTGCTGAACGGAATGCTTAGGTTATGGGTGGGGTGGGTGGTGGGTGTTAACTGACCGTTTTTATACTCTGTACCGAAGGTACATAGAGTTTATTAAGTTTGTGCAAAAGTATGTAACAGGGAGAAGGAATCATTTCCGACCCTATAAAGTATATATATTCTTGATCAGCATCAACAGCCGAGTCGATATAGCCATGTCCGTCCGTCCGTCCGTCCGTCCGTCCGTCCGTCCGTCCGTCCGTCCGTCCGTATGAACGAAGAGATCTCAGAGATGGTAAGAGATAGAGGTTTGACATGTATGGGACATATATTTCTTATACTTGCAGGCAGATCAAGTTTATTTTCAATTTTTGCCACGCCCCCTCCAGCCCCCGCAATTTGGAAAAAACGTCATATCTACTACAGTTTTGAAGATAGATCATTCGTACCTTCTAGAGATACCTTGTAAATAAAATTATTCATCGATTTGCTGAAGGAATGATAAAGATCAGATGAACGATACTCAAGTTATGAGCAAAAAACGGCCAATAAACACCCAGCACCACCCCACCCACCACCGCAGCATTCTATTGAACGTCAATCTTAGTGAGAGAGAGAGAGAGAGGGAGAGTGAAACTTAGAGATGAGGGCGTATAACTCGTGAGCAAATGCGAGCTGAGACGTTAAGGGTACAGAGTATGTTATAGTCGGGCTTGACCGACTTTCTTTCTTGTTTACTCATAACTTGAGTATCGTTCATCCGATCTTTATCATTCCTTCAGCAAATCGATAAATAATTGAGTACTAGATATCTCTAAAAAGTACGAACCATCTATCATCAAAACTGTAGGAGATATGACGTTTTTTCCGAAATTGCGGGGGCGCGAGGGGGCGTGGCAAAAATTGAAAATAAACTTGATCTGCCTGCAAGTATAAGAAATATATGTCCCATACATGTCAAACCTCTATCTCTTACCATCTCTGAGATCTCTTCGTTCATACGGACGGAAGGACAGACGGACAGACAGACAGACGGACAGACGGACATGGCTATATCGACTCGGCTGTTGATGCTGATCAAGAATATATATACTTTATAGGGTCGGAAACGATTCCTTCTACCTGTTACATACTTTTGCACAAACTTAATATACTCTATGTACCTTCGGTACAGAGTATAAAAACTCCAAATTAAGAACAAAGTACCAATCTTAATTTCTTACACAAAAAGGAATGACTTTTTTATCATCTTTACCTATGGTACCAAGAGTATAATGGGATTGTGCAAATGTATGTAACAGCCGGAAGGAAGCATCTCCGACACCATAGAGTAGATATAAGGTTGTTAAAAAAGTCTTGCGGTATTTCCGCAAGCTTGTCTTTGCAAGCGCGTAGTTCTAGTTGTATTCGTCGCATCGGTTCACGCTAGAGCTTTTTGGAAAGCTCTTTTCACGCGCTAACACGTGTTTGATTTATTGTTGTTTGTTTTTAGTCGTTCGTGAGTTATAGCGTCGCAAACATGGAGCAACATAAAGAGAAAATACGGCATATTTTACAGTACTACTACGATAAAGGCAAAAATGCATCTCATGCTGCCAATCAAATTTGTGCAGTTTATGGACCCGATACAGTTTCCATTTCTAGCGCACAACGATGGTTTCAACGTTTTCGTTCTGGTGCAGAGGTGATCGAAGATGCGCCACGGTCCGAAAGGCCTGTCGTCGAAAATTGCGATAAAATCGCTGAATTGATCGAAAGAGACCGGCATAGTAGCAGCCGTAGCATCGGCCAAGAGCTGGGCATGAGTCATCAAACCGTTATAAACCATTTGAAGAAGCTTGGATTCAAAAAGAAGCTCGATGTATGGGTGCCACACGACTTGACGCAAAGAAACATTTTTGCCCGTATGGATGCATGCGAATCGCTTCTGAATCGCAACAAAATCAACCCGTTTTTGAAGCGGATGGTGACTGGCGATGAAAAGTGGGTCACTTACGACAACGTGAAGCGCAAACGGTCGTGGTCGAAAAGCGGTGAAGCTGCCCAGACGGTGGCCAAGCCTGGATTGACGGCCAGAAAGGTTCTTCTGTGTGTTTGGTGGGATTGGCAGGGAATCATCCACTATGAGCTGCTCCCCTATGGCCAAACGCTCAATTCGGACCTGTACTGCCAACAACTGGACCGCTTGAATGCAGCACTCATGCAGAAGAGGCCATCTTTGATCAACAGAGGCCGAATTGTCTTCCATCAGGACAACGCCAGGCCACACACATCTTTGGTGACGCGCCAGAAGCTCCGGGAGCTCGGATGGGAGGTTCTTTTGCATCCACCGTATAGTCCGGATCTCGCACCAAGTGATTACCACCTATTTCTGTCCATGGCGAACGAGCTTGGTAGTCGGAAGTTGGCCACAAGAGAGTCCTGTGAAAATTGGCTCTCCGATATTGGCTTTTGCCAGAGGGAAGCGAGCTTCTATAAGAGGGGCATTATGAAGTTGGCATCTCGTTGGGAACTCGTCATCGAACAAAACGGCGCATATTTGACTTAAATCGCATTATTATAACCAATTTTATGAACAATTGAAAATTCAATAAAAATACCGCAGGACTTTTCAATTCTGCAAACCTCAAAATTTTACATGAGGTTCGGTTCGCGGTTCGAACCTCGGTTCGCTTGAACATAAAATAGTTTCGATGTATTCCATGTGTGCAACAAAATGGGAACAATGGGATAATGAGCATTATATCTTCCAAGAGCTGTTCATCTATAATAGCTCTTAGATTAGGAAGATCAAACTTAAGTATTGAAAAGGCTTTTTTTATACCCTTGCAAAGGGTATTATAATTTTGCCCAGAGTTTGCAACGCATAGAAATATTCATTTCCGACCCCATAAACTATATATATTCTTGATCAGGGAGACGAGCTGAGTCGATTGAGCTTTGTCCGTCCGTCTGTCTGTCTGTCCGTCCGTCTGTCTGTCTGTCCGTCTGTCTGTCTGTCCGTCTATTTCTACGCAAACTTGTCTCTCAGTTTTAAAGCTATCGAGCTGAAATTTTGCACAGAGTCTTCTTTTTACTGCACGCTGCTAATATGTCGGAACCGACCGGATCGGATGACTATATCTTATAGCTGCCATAGGAACCATCGGTCGAAAAATGGGTTTTAGTGAGATAAACTTTTTGGTTTTCAATGTTAACGTGATTAAACTCGGTCATTAATAATATTATATACTTTCAAACAGATTTGCAAATTTTGGTCAAAATCGGATGACTATATCTTATATCTGTTATAGGACCGATCGGTCGGAAAATGGGTCTTAGTGAAAAAAAACTTTTTTGTCTTTGAGTAAATCGTTCTTAAGATCGGTGATTATTAATATTAAACGCTTTCAAACTAATTTGAAAAAGTTGATCGACATCGGGTGACTATATCTTATGGTTGCCATAGGACCGATCGGTCGAACATGAATCTTGGTAAAAAACTTTTTTGTCCTTAAACTCGCTGATGTCTTATTTTATATGCTTTCAAATAGATTCGCAAAATTGGGCCGAAATCGGATGACTATATCTTAAGGCTGGCATAGGGCCGATCGGTCGGAAATTGAGTCTTAGTGAGAAAAACTTTTTTCAGACGTTTAGCTGTCGGAAAATAGGTTTAAGTTATAAAATTTTTTGATTTTTATGTAAGCGTTCTTAAACTGTGACATTTGCATTTGCAAGGGTATAAAAACTTCGGCACAGACGAAGTTAGCTTGGCCTTCTCGTTTTTATTTTTCTTCAGTTTGATTTAAAAATCTTTTAATCACTCCTGAGAAAAATGTTATCACAAGTGATAAATATCATGTGATTTTTTTGTGATATTTATTTTTGAGAACAATGCTTACAATTTTTTTGTATCGCTCATGATATTTAGTGGTAGATATGTATTAGTGTTTGACTTTTTGTTCAATGATATTTAAATGTGTGATATTTACGAACCCTGGTATATAAGTAATCTATGATCATTGATGATCGTAAAATACAGTTTCAAAATAGGTCAATGGGTTTTGTTCAAAATTTCCCTTGGAATTCTATACAAATTACTAGTTTACTGTACTGATTTTTGCATTGCTTACCTATGGGCAGTAGACAGTTTTGTTATTTCTGGCACATGTATTCAAAATGTAAAATTGTAAAATTATTTGGTATAGTTTATTTTAAAGTTAGGAAATAGTACCTTAAGTTTTGTAGATAGATGGCTAGAACCTTTTACGCATATTTAGTAATCAATATTATTTATCGATTTACCGATGAAATGATAAAGATCGGATGAACGATAATCGAGCTATAAGTAAAACACAAAATTATGATGTGTAGCACTGGGCGCAACGGCGATGGGCAGCACTTCACACACTTTACGGCTTTTTTGCCACTTTATGTGGATTCTAATTTGAATTGATCAGATATATACAATCTTTGGGGGAACACAGTATGTTATAGTCGGGCTATAATTACAACCCCTTCAATAAGCTGAAAAAAGTATAATTTTGGTTGCCTTGTGTTATTAAAGGAAATAAAGTTTGCATACTTTTAAGGGATTTTATCATGTAATTTTGTGTGCACAAAATATAAACCAGCTTGGCACTATGTCTCCTTTGTTTACAGTTTATTTTAGGTTTGATTTGTTGAAAAGAATCGTTAAGAGTTTACTTTGTTATTGCTTCAACTCGAAACGCATTGTTTTAGTGTTTTTCCTCATTTTTTAATTCATCATCTCATATTTAAAAGGCATGACGCATTACTTTTAGTTATAAAATCTTCAGAAATGTGTCAAGATGTGTGCTCAATTGCTACCTCCTCAACTACGGGCTGTAGTTCAAAATATAATACATATTTTGCTTAACATACAAATGGCGGGAATGGCAGAGCAATTTGTTTTCACTGCTACGCAGTTCTCAACCCATAAATCTTTCGCATAATAAGTCAATAATAAAAAAAAATTACATTAAACTTAAAAGGCTGCCTGGGGCTTATATAAATAATTAAAAATCTCAACATTAACTTTTGGCGAAAATATAAAAAAAAAAAATCGAGCTTATGCCGAAACCGGTATCGTTTCAACATTTGTTTATTCAAACTTAGCCGGCTTTTTGCATAAATAAATAGACAAATGAAAATAAATTAAAGCATAGAGAAATTAGTTTGTTTGACAATCAAATTGATTTTTGAGTGCATTATACAATTCGAAACGTTTTCCGTTGTGCTTCCCCGCACAAAAGAGAGATTCATGTTAATTGACCAAAAAGTACCGAAATTCTCTAAATTTTCAAACAACTATTTTTCTTTGTTGATGTGGAAAACCCCTTCTATACTAGACGTATGAGTCGGCTAACACGTGTGTGATTATTGTTTGTTTGCCAGTTATGACGACATTGAAACTGGTTTTGGCCAGCAATATATTTACTCTGTGTGGCCAGAATGATTTTGTGTTTGTCTGTTTGGTTAATTAAACCTTTTTGCTGTCAATGCATGAGTTACTTTATCATTAATAAATGGTTTTTGCATTTTTATTTTCATTATGTGGAAAAGCAGTATTTAGGGAATTTTTTTTTTTTTTTAATTTTGCTAATGATTTGTATAAATATTGATTCGAGTTTGGCAAATTTCATGGACTTTAAATACATAGAAAGATAGTGGAAGAGAGAGAGAGAGAGAGAGGTGGATAGATAGCGAGAGATGCTGCGAAATTTGCCATATTCATTAGCATCTTGTTATGAGTATTTAAAAATCTTTAAGTCTTCCCATTGCCAAGGCGGTTGATTGAAACTTATAGCAGACTGGAGGTAGACAATATTTTACGAACTTTTAAAATTAATTCTTAATTATTTGTTTTGTTGGTACACCCTCTTAAGGCTGGAGTATGGTAACTTACTTGGTAATTTTTGGAGAAGTGGGCTTTTAACATATAATACAGGTTGAAACTAAGACATAATGCACTTTTCCACCCACGTAGTTCCATATTTGTCAAAGTTTCGATCATTTCGTCACCATTTGGTTCACCCTCTGAAGACTAGCAAATGGACAACAAGATTAATGCTGCTTTAATCCTTTTATACAAATTGGTCTGCTTTAGCCTAAGCCAACATCTCACTTAAAAGCGCTTCCAAGTTCCCACGGAAGTTCCCACAGCTCCATTTTCTCAAAACGTTATTTGAAAATATTTAGAAAACCGAACAGAGCTGGCTTTACGGCCCAGTGATCCGCTGCGTACTTTTTAAATGTCCAACAGAACCGATATCCGCAATGATAACAGTTTGATTAAAATTTCATATTTTTGACTGTTGCTTGAACTAGTGTCGAGGCATAGGCAAAAAATCGAAATTTGTAAAACTGGTAAGCAGATCAGCAGTCTTTGCTTTGAAAGTTTTTCATTGGCTTAACTGTGACTTATCTAAATATCGTTATTCGAAACAAAATGCAAATGCTTTAGCGAACCAAGAAGTCATACTTTTGGTTCAACAAGCTTTGAAGCCGGTTCACGGAACGAACCTAAGACTACATGATGGGTTCGAAATTCCGAAATTCTTAAAGGCTTGCCGCCTTGGATATACATCTTCTTCGGTCACAAAACACAATCACATTTTGGCATTGTGAATGTGTGCGAAGCTACAGACACGAAGTTGACCACCAGATGGATCTTTTCCAGGGTGGTGTCAAGTACATCGTAATGCTTGTCCCTAAAGCCATTTATATTTATTTATTTAGTGTATTTCGCCAACGAATAAACTTAGCTGTCTACTACAATAAAACTTAAAATTAACAGTAACAATTAAACTAAAAGAATAAGTCCCTAAGTTATTGTTTAACAGTAACATTGTTGCTGCTAAAATCGAACCGCATGCCAACTGAAAGCCGATTGTATGTAAGAAGTGCTCGAGATATCGGATCATTAAGGGCATAATTGGCCCGATGAGTCCCCATTTAAAAATATTAAGGATGCAATTGTCCTTCTATCCTGGCAAAGGATCTGAAAAATGTAAATTGACAAGTGCAAATTTGAGGAATCGTTTCTGCAGACGCTCCAGCCTGTTCACATGAACGGCAGCGGAAGGATACCAGATGAGCGAAGCATATTCAATCATAGAACGCACTAAGGCAGAGTACAGGCTTAGAAGTGTATAAGGATCATTGAACTGTTTAGAACTGCGCTCTTGAAAGCCCAGCCTTGAATAAGCTTTGGGGAGGATATAATTTAGATGCCCAGAAAACTGAAATTTAGAGTCAAACACCACCCCTAAATCCAAGGCTGCATATTGACGACTCAAAGCGTGATTAGCAATGGAATACGAGGTTAGAATCGGCAGCTCGCGCTTTCCAAATGTTACAGAAAAGCATTTTGAAAAGTTAAGAGGCAGTAAATTCCGGGCGCACCAGTCGGCAACAGAATTCAGATCACATTGAAGTGCTTCAGAATAATAGATCTAAAAATTTTCAAATCATCAGCATACATTAGATAATGAATAGCGTAAATAGCAACGGACCCAGTACACTCCCTTGAGGGAGGCCAGATGTTGCTACGTAGGGACTAGAACATTTGCCATTAATGAGCACTTGATACGATCGGCCATCAAGATAAGATTCAATCCAATTGAGGATGGAAAAATGAAAACCAAGCTTAGAGAGCTTAGATAAAAGGGCATTATGACAAAGTTTGTGTAGATTGCAAGTCGATTGACAACGATTTGCAAATGAAGAAATGCAAATATTGCTAAATACTGTTAGATTCGTAACCGTGGAACGACCAGGAAAAAACCCATGCTGATTGGGATCAATGTGAGAATTTATAAGAAAATTAAAATGCTTAGAGACTATACGTTCAAAGAGCTTAGATATATTGCTACGCTTTGCAATTGGCCTATAATTGGAGACATCGCTTTTTGAATCCATTTGAATCTATTGTACGTTATTATAATGCTATTCATGTTTAAGGGTTTTTCTTATGTGGCAGAATATGTTCCCAAGCGCTATCTGAGGTCCGACGTTGAATCCTCATTTGCACGTATAAAAACCCATCACGGTTTAGTGTTATCACAGATACGGATTTTGGTTTCATTCGGTTATACCGGTTTAAAATAACGGTTACTGTTTCGGTTGGATACCCCGTTTATAACTTTCGGAGACACTGTGACGGCCACTGTCCACCAGTAGAGCTGCATAAGCATCGATAGTACTATCGATATATCGAATAATTTTTCACTATCGATAGATTCCAGCCACTTTTATTCTTTGAAATTTTTCGCTAGCATTGAGAAAGCAGAATGGTTGTTAGACTTGGTCAAAACCAAATTTAATATATTTTACCAAATATGAAGATAAAGTAATAGTTAACATTGCGCTTAGATGTGGATTCACTGGTGTTGGTGCCTCTGAAATGGATAAATACATAGTAAACAGTGGCTTAGCGTGGGGATCTGCCGCCCGGTGCGGAGGTCAAATTTGCCGCCAAACTTACATATGTATCTATTTCAGTTTAAAACTAGTTTTTAAATATTTAATTTTCATTTTTCCTTTTAACTTATAGCAAAGAACCCAGTCGTATGTTAAGCACTCAGCAAGCAAATGGCCTGGTGGTGCAGATAATTAACATAGAACGGCGAGGTCGATGGTAGTTTTTTTTTATTTAAGGTGTTCTTAACATTGTATATATTTTTTATAATGTTCTTTGGTCCCAAAATCGATTTAAGTTTATTAGCCCTTCTGTCTCCCCTTTCGTGTGTTCCCTTCGCTTCCATTTCCAAAATACCTTAAATTTAAAAAAAAAATATTTTTATTTTTTAACAAGGTTTTTTCAGTTTATTCAAGGTTTTATGAATAAATAAATATAAGAGCAAGACTATGACCGGTGTAGTAAAAAAATTCTGAGCTTCACTATAAAATATCGTAGGGAATGTTCTAATTTCAAGATTATAAACTCATTTGCATATGATGAGTGCTCCCTGACGCAGCTACAAAAGCTCGATGACGCGCTCATTCTGAAGTTTCTTCACATTAATTCAATCATGAATGTTGCCTGCTGAAGCAAACTTGCTCGCCAATTCCTGTAATTGCCGAAACCGATCATTAATTTCTACGATGATTTCGTCTACGAATTTTAAATGTTTTCACTTTATCTCATCTTCGGAAGACAAATTAGCTTATACTGCCATCGATAATGACATGGCCAAGGTCTTCAGACATATCTTTTGCATACCTAAGAACGCCAACTACCTATAATGACTTTTGCAAAGGTCTTATTTTCTGAGCGCTCAATGATATACTAAGGTCCTTTGCTTGCATATATTTTTGGGCGTCTTCTAGTTCATACAACACAGGTTGCCGATAAATTCAAGTTTACGAAGGAAATTTCTAGTGATTGCCTTAATATTAATGTGATAAAAGGTATCAATGATATTTATTTAAGAAGTAGTACTTATTTTGTAAGAATTTGCTGCCCCTAAAAAGCTTCAGCTTGATAGCTGGTACAAAATTACCATCACGTATCAACCGATATTATCGATAGTATCGATTTTTTTGTCTGAAAACCATCGAAAACATCGAGTATCGTCACTATCGATAGTTTTGAAGCTCTATTCACCAGCATACATCAAACATATGCGTGAAAGCTATTTTTTCAATTTTAAATTACAAAGTTAGCCATCACGATTGCACATCACATGTGTTCACTACAACAATCGAACTAGATCCATTGATTTTTTTATCATCGACTTACGTAATCAGTAAATGGCAGGTATGCAAACCTTTCGGGAGCTAAAACTGGTTCAGTAGAGTAGTTCTTGCCCAGAATAAGCTTACACATACAAATGCCACAACCACGTGTGTGTGTGTGGTCGTTGCTGTCTTAAGCACACGCGCGCGAGACGAGCGCTGACAACGCATAAGCAACATTATTGTTGCGTTCGGAGACATAGGAGAGAGAGAAGAGAGACACATGAAATTGTTGTTGCAGACCTTGGCTCGGAAAGAAAGAGAGGAGAGGACGCATATAAAATTGTTGTTGCTTTATGTAACCGTATGCGCGCGAGCTAGCAACCACGAGTTCGGAATGGGCTCGTGCACCCCTGTGTTAAACCAACGGTTTTGTGTATAAAATGGTTTCGGAAGCAAACCAAACATCAATTTTGTTTCGGTTCAGTGGTTCACTGTCAAAATTCAAGCATTATAATTGTTTTAGGAACGTAATTAAATGCAAATACAAGCACCGCGACTTTGCGGCTCAATATATGGCGAGTTGAAAAATGATCAGAAAAAACTGATTGTAGTTGTTCTTTAGTTAGATTTTGGTACATAAAGTCAAATATGACAACGACGTGCCGTAGCTACGTCCATAAGATTCAAGTTGATGGGCATACATACATAGAGTCGACTTCCATAAGTTTTAAGATGATCTTGGAAAGCAGGATTGCTGTAGATATCGTATATATCGTATATAACACGTCATAAACGGAAACCTGAACACTTTGAAAACAGTTCTAGTCTATGGTATCACCGGAAACGAAATGCCTGAGCTGTTTCTTAAGTGGATTTTCCTGATTTAAAGTAACAAAAAGTGTATCTTATCAAACTCGTCCATAAATAAAGCGAACCGAATCGTTTGGATTTTCGATTTTTGGTGTGACCTTACATTTGGTTACACTGGTTTGGATCCCTGGTAAATGGTGAAAAATCCCAAAAGAAAAGAAAGAAACTGACTTTAGTTTCACCATTTGCGTTTATGAACAATCCTAATATAATAATAAATCCTAGTGCTTTGACGATTTCCATTCCTTTAATCAAAAAATATGTATATTGCAGCAAACAGAGTCTAATGAATCAGATTTATAATAGCACACTCCCCCAGCATCAATCAAAATTACAACTTTGACTCATCATTCCCCATCTACTTCATCATCAATTGACAAAACAAAACAAAAAATCACAACGCCATCGAAACCGCTTTTGACGCCAACAAAGGCGAATAAACTCTTCAAGATGAACTTGTCAGATGATTAGAATTAATATGAGCATCTATTGTATTGTTTGGATTTGAGTGGGGGGAATTACGCAGATGAGGAAGATGTTCGGCATCAATGAGCAATTTTGTGAATAGGGCAAATATCTACTTTACTTCTGTCAAGTACGCATACTTATTATGCGCCCATGTTGGTAATAAAATTATGCATTGTGATATTTGACTCGGGATTCACACGACCAAAAAAGCGACTTCGGCTAATAATTAGCAATAAAAGCAAACCGAAAAATAACCGGTAGAGATTTGAGAGTCAGGGTCTGGCCGCGTATAAATTTGGAGCTCGGCTCTGGACCCATCAGTTCAATTGAAGACACGGCTCAGCATTCACGCAATTTGAAAATGAAAACTTTGATCGTTTTGGCACTTTTAATAGCCATGACTGCGGCTCTGCCCCAGTTCTATGGAGGACCTGGATTTGGTGGTGGCGGCTTTGGACGTCCTGGATTTGGTGGTGGCGGCTATGGACGACCTGGCTTTGGTGGTGGCGGCTTTGGAGGACCTGGCTTTGGTGGTGGCGGCTATGGACGACCTGGCTTTGGTGGTGGCGGCTATGGACGACCTGGCTTTGGACCTGGCTATGGTGGTGGCGGCTTTGCACCTGGCTATGGTGGTGGCGGCTTTGGTGGGCCAGGCTTTGGTGGCAGTCGCGGCGGCGGCGGTGGTGCGTCCGCAGCTGCAGCTTCGTCAAGCGCCTCTGCAGCTGGTGGAGGTGGTGGTGGAGGAGCTTCTTCTTCGGCTTCCTCTTCGGCTTCGGCTTCGGGAGGCGGGTTCGGTCGCTGAATGTATAACGAGACAACGAATTATCTGTGGTTATGTAATTTAATTTAATGTTAAAGCAAGTCTGAGAGTTCACAAATACAACAAAAAACAAATTAAATGTTTAAGTTATTATGAAAACGATTTGTTTTATTTGACAGAACAATTGATCAAGTATTGCATACAAATACCGTTAATTGAGGCATATACGGAGAGAGGGGGAAAAAATGCAACAACAATTAAAATATTCACACATTTGTATGTGTACGACGTGTCGCTGGGATTCTGGTTGATAAGGCACAGAATTTGGAATACCCTATCCTATACAATTAACTAGTTTTCAACCAAAATTCTATAAACGGGTTTTAGACCCACACATATTCTTTCTGACCATTATATTATATATATGAGATTTCAGCCAACTAAAATGATACTCTTATCTTTTCATCTCGCTCATTTCTTTCAAATTGATTCCCCCAAGAACTCCCCCCCCCTCTTCATTTCATTTGTCAATCGCTTTAAAGTCCTAAACGTAAGGTAAACAAAATTTAATCATTTAAATTGCAAATTTTATTTTGGTTGTCATTGTTTTTTTGTATTAATCGAATATTTGTTTTAATTTTGTACTAATTAGAATTGTTAACATTTCAGTTTCGACACGTTTTACAGTATTTAAGATTTAGCCAGCGATAAGAAAAGTCGCAAATAAAACTAGAAATAAATAAATGAGCTTAAAAAGTTAAAACATGAATTAGTTTAGCTAGCTATTTACATTTTCAGTAGTTTTTTTCTGGGCTCAGTTAAAGCAAATTTCTTCGTTCTAACTGAGATGCTAGAGATAATCTTTGTCAAGGAACTAGTTCCAATTTGAGCGAGTCACCTAGTTGAGATTAATTTGAAATTGAGCAAAGTGTATAGCAGCTATATGACATAGACGTCCGATCTGCGAGAAGTGGACATTTTTGAAAAGCTTTTGAAAAATAAAAAGCTTAATTGCCAAGTCTCAGTCACATAGCTTTGAAACTAACATCGTGGCAAAGCTTTATTTAAGGGCGTATTTTTATTTGTTTATAACTTTAAAAACTAATATCTTTTAAACTATAAGAGCCTCCATCTTTTTGAAAACCCCATAATTTAAGGTTTGTTTAGGGCAATAAAATGTATATTCTTAGAAGCTGTATTATGGTGGTTAACATTGAGAAAAAATTGAATATAAAATTTAGCAACAATTACTTAATATTATTAAATAATTTAAAAAGTTATTAAATTATTATTTTAATAGATGCATTAAAATACTATTCAGCAATATCAATACGAGACCTGTCCGATAAACCAAACCTGAGAAATCTAGTTTTTAAAAAACCCTTTTTTTCCATTTTTCCGTTTTTTACGATTTTTGAAATTGATTATAAAATTAAAAAAAAATGTTTTTGCAAAACCGCAAATTACGTTTTGGTGGGCATGTTGAGATCTAATTTCGGATTTTTTTTATTGAAATCAAAAATGGTGAGTTTTTTTACTGTTCGGTTTATAAAAGAATGACCCACATGCAAAAATTGGTGGCTCTATCTCTTAAAGTTTCTGAGATCGAAGCTTTCATAAAGACTGACAGACAGCATTTTGCTGTTTAAAGGTGGAGGAGACGCCATTTTAAAATTTTTTAACAAATTCGATATGGGTACGGTATACACATACATATATGCAAAAACTTCTGGCTCTCTTATAGTCTCTGAGATCAACGCGCTCATACAGACAGACAGACGGACATGGCTAAATCGACTCGGCTGTTGATGATGATCAGGAATATATATATATATAATTTGAAGGGTCGGAGAAGCTACCTTCTGGCTGTTACATACATTTGCACAACTTCATGATGCCCTTTTGCCATTTTTAATGGGAACAGGGTATAACAACATAAGTATAATGAGGAAATTTAAGTAACGTAACGTCACATCAGATACTAATGCTTATAAAAAAAATCGAGAAAAAATTTGCGAGTATGATAACTTGCTCTCAAAAAACAACTCGCCCTAATTTTTATAAAATAGCCCTAAAAAAAGGGCCAAAGGCGACTCGCCTTATTCTTAAGAAAATTTTTCTAAAAAAAAATAGAAATTGTGTTCTAAATTTCAGGGCAATTTTTCTAAAAAAAAGGGGTGGGGGAGGGGGGTTCTTTGTTGTTGTTTTTTTATTTTTTTATACCCTTGCAAAGGGTATTATAATTTTGCCCAGAAGTTTGCAACGCATAGAAATATTCATGAGTCGATTGAGCTTTGTCCGTCCGTCTGTCTGTCTGTTTCTACGCAAACTAGTCTCTCAGTTTTAAAGCTATCGAGCTGAAATCTTGCACAGAGTCTTCTTTTTACTACACGCTGCTAATATGTCGGAACCGACCGGATCGGATCACTATATCTTATAGCTGCCATAGGAACCATAGGTCGAAAAATGGGTTTTAGTGAGAAAAACTTTTTTGTTTCCAATGTTTATGTGATTAAACTCGGTCGTTAATAATATTATATACTTTTAAACAGATTTGCAAATTTTGGTCAAAATCGGATGACTATATCTTATAGCTGCCATAGGAACCATAGGTCGAAAAATGGGTTTTAGTGAGAAAAACTTTTTTGTTTCCAATGTTAATGTGATTAAACTCGGTCATTAGTAATATTATATGCTTTCAAACAGATTTGCAAATTTTGGTCAAAATCGGATGACTATATCTTATAGCTGCCATAGGACCGATCGGTCGGAAAATAGGTCTCAGTGAAAAAAAATTTTTTGTTTTCAAGTAAATCGTTCTTAAGGTCGGTGATTAGTAATATTAAACGCTTTCAAGCTAATTTGAAGAAGTTGATCGACATCGGGCGACTATATCTTATGGTTGCCATAGAACCGATCGGTCGAACATGAGTCTTGGTAAAAAATGTTTTTGTTTAGTTTTGTTAGCGTCCTTATACTCGCTGATGACTTATTTTATATGCTTTCAAATAGATTCGCAAAATTGGGCCGAAATCGGATGACTATATCTTAAGGCTGCCATATGGCCGATCGGTCGGAAATTGAGTCTTAGTGAGAAAAACTTTTTTCAGGGTTCATTAGGGTTCGTTTTCTCAATTTTAGGGCAAAATTCCCTACATTTGTAACATATATTTTCTAATATCAAAGGCGAAATTACCATAAAAATTAGAAAAGCAATAAAGCAAATGCACCCTAAAATTTAGAAAAAAAATATAATTTTCTAAATTTTAGAAAGTTTTTTCTAAAAAATTCATTTTTAGGGCAACTTTTCTAAAATGCAGAAAATTTTTTCTTAAAAATAGAAATTTTTCCTAAATTTTAAGGCGATTTCAATATTAGGGCGATTTTCTTATATATAAAAAAATTATTTTCTGAGTGTGGAAGATAAACTTATATTATTTCAAATCCTACTAAAAAAAATTTCATATAAAAAAAGCTTTGCCCAATTCGCAGAGTTTTGCAATTTTGTAATAAAAGTCAAAACCAACTTACGATTTTTGTAACGTCACTAGAGCACATAATTTTGCTTATATCTCTAAGTCCTTATGGTCGACACATATTTTTTTTGAATATCCGGCAGTCCCTCTCAATTATGTATATTTCAATTGTTCCCTTGGCTATATTAAGACAATATATTTTGTATATAGTTCGAAAACTATTCGATTCGGTAACTTATCTACGAGGCTATATACTGAATTAATAAATTCTCACTTTTTCAAAACTCACGGTTGCTGTCAGCATATTATGTATGGCCATCCATGAAAATAGTTGTAAGTTGTATACGGAACCAACGCAATGCCACAGTATTTATCACAGTATCGTTTGATTTCCATAGTATAATTAATTTCAAATGCATAAAAGATTTAAATTACACGAACAAATGATTTTCTAAATATAGCGCTGATCGATAGTCTTCTCTTGCAAGAGCTAGGAAACGGCAGTCGGTGATCCGAAGCATATTTTACACTAGTCTTTCCCTACCTCTTTCACCTGTCGTCTCTAATGCTTCGCTGTAAGGGAATCCCGTAGAAAATCATTCATCCACCTCAACGTTTAACCGGTTGTAATAGTGTGGACCCACATCGAAGTAAGTGTTCCTCCCCCCTCCCAAACTTGTTAATGGGGCTCGTTATTAATATTGCTATAGATTCTACATTTGTTGCGGGGCTGTGTGTGACTTTCCCTTTTTGGTGAGCAATCGGTTAGGGATTATCTCTCCGGTATAAAAGGCAATGCTCAGTGCGGCAGTAGTTAAGTTTGCAAAAGTATCTGGAAGTGGAAACAAGTATTATAATTTACGTCATGAAACTAATTCTCGTGCTGTTAATACTGGTGGCCGTAGCCTCGGCCCTACCTCAATTTGGAAATGCCATTGCTAATGCAAATGCACAAGCTTTTAGCGGTGGTGGTGGTGGCGGAAGGCAAGGTGGGGGTTTCGGTGGAAGACGTGGTTTCGGCGGCGGTGGACACAACTTCCGAGGACCTAGTCTCGGAGGAAAGCGCCCTAATTTTGGAGGCGGTGGACGTCCTGGTGGCGGTGGCGGTGGCGGTGGATCTGCCTCAGCTTCGGCTTCTGCGTCGGCATCTAGTGGGGGCGGCCGAGGTAGTAGTGCAGCCTCAGCCAGTTCATCTGCCTCGGCGGCTGGCGGAGGTCGTCGGGGATAAGCATTTTGTGAAATAATTGTTGAGTAACGACTGTGAATATTAATAAACTGAAATGAATTTAATTTAATTTTATTTGATTTACAAATGAGCCTAGCAACAAGTTGTGCAAATTTTGTTACTTGTATTATGAAATTGGAAACTAACATTTTATACAATTTAGTTAAGAGGTTTGAAAAGCACTAGGGTGTTTACTGGGGTGTTTACTGGCCGTTTTTTTTGCTCATAACTTGTGAATCGTTCATCCGATCTTTATCATTTCTTTAGCAAATCGATAAATAATTTTGTGTACAAGGTATCTCTAGAAGGTACAAAAGATCTATCTTCAAAACTGTAGGAGATATGATGTTTTTTCCACATTGCTGGGGCGGGAGGGGTCGTGGCAAAAATTGAAAATAAACTTGATCTGCCTGCAAGTATAAGAAATATATGCCCCATACATGTCAAACCTCTATCTCTTACCATCTCTGAGATCTCTTCGTTCATACGGATAGACGGACATGGCTTTATCGAACCGGCTGTTGATGCTGATCAAGAATATATATACTTTATAGGGTCGGAAACGATTCCTTCTCCCTGTTACATACTTTTGCACAAACTTAATATACTCTATGTACCTACGGTACAGAGTATAAAAAGCTATTGTCATCACTGAAAATGCGATTTCCCGTCCTCATTGGATGCTTCAGCATTTGTATCAAGGAAACATCTGCTCTATGATTAAAAAAACGAGAATAAATCAAACATATATGATCAAAATGAAGTTTTTTTTAGCTGCTGGAAGCATAACATCTAATGTTGCTAAGGGTTTAAAGCAAAGATTAAAACCAATTCGAGTTACAACGATTTGGGCCGATCCGTTTTGTCGGTTACGGATATTTTACTAGGATATGGGTTACGGTACTGGTAGCGGTTATCAACCATATTATGTTTCGGGTTTCGGTTACGGTTACCGTTATTAGTATAAAATATCACTTTTACAAAGCGGCCCCATTTGGAATCTCATTGATACGTTAAGAGAGATAAGCTATAATAAATTATACAGAAGTATAACAATGACAAATTCAGGTTTTTTAAAAATGACATTCTGCAGTATGTATGTACTACACTTACTTTAATTGCTTTTCCATATTAACAACACTTATATGTACAATGTACATATTTTTTTCTAAATCAAAAGAAAACAATTCCCGGAAAATGCTTCTTTGTGATCAAGGCATTGCGCACTTAAAAAATGTAAGGGTAACAGTTGTGTCCACAAACAAACTTATCAAGAATCAAAACACGAATAAAAATTGTTCATTCCTCTCTTTCATCCACTGTACTGTGTGTCGTTAAGAACAATTTAGAAAATGAAAACTATTTTATGATATTTTTCTACTTATGAGGTCGAAATAAGAACAACATTGTACCAGAGGCGGGGTCGGACATGTACCGTTCATTAGTTAGGGACACTTAAAAATTAGAGTTGGATTTTCCATGTAATATTTTATTTATGAATGTATTTATCATTTCTAAATCCTTTAGAAAAGTCTCATGGAGGAAAAATTATTTAGTTTTAACGTAGAAGTATCGGTGAATTCCAATATTGTGTGTATCTTAGCGTCAGACTCATTTGAGGCGAAATTTTCCGACCGCACATCGAACACCAACTTGTAATTAGACAACAACTTTATGCAAATCGGTGCAAAACAAAAATATGCATTTTGAAAAGACCTTGAAACGACCTTTCATTTTGCGTCAAGTAGCCGAAACTATACACTTTCTATCCCACTCTTACAAAAAAAAAAAAAAAAAAAACAGTTAGAAAAAGTCAATTTTTAAAACCTTCACAACTTTTTTAGTCAAATTGTTTTATTTCCACTTTTGATGCAAAATTATCTAAAAACAAAAACATTACGGCGATTATAAGTTTTTATTTTGAGTTCAATCAATCAAAGTTGCACTTAATTTCCGACATAGTCATCTACATTCTCATGCAAAAACATTTCTTATCTTTAATGTCCCGTTATTGGTCTCTTTTTTGTGCATTTTTTTAACAGTGGGACATTTTGGAATGTGAAAATATATTATTTCTGAGAACTTTTTGTTTTCCTTATTCATCGTCTAGATTGCTGAAACGACACTCTGTGCACTGTCAAGATCACAGCGCAACTTGTCAAGTTACCGGCGCCAAGCTGACAAGCTGTCAAGATGACGGCGTGCTGGAAACATTTTTCTCTCACACATACTTACATCAGACCTGTCCAGCCATAGCTACCACGAGCCGAAGTTTTGAATTGTGAAATAGAAAAACGCGAAACGTCTTTTTCAAAATATTGCATCCTATATTCTAAGACCCTCATTGAACAGAAAAATGTTTGTGTTATCCATTTCTGTTCAAGTGAAACTGAATGAGGACAGCAGCTCTGGCGCAAATCCGTTAGTTGAAAGTGGAGGCTAATTCGATTCATACACGTATTTGTATGAAAAGAAACACAAAAATACAAATAGTTCAGTATTTTCACAAAACAGTTTAATGACATGAATCATTATTCATTTTCAAGGCTGCTAACCGATCCTGATCTGAGCCCCACAGAGCCGGGTTTGGGTTTTTTTTTTTGGGTCAATCGAACCGGACCTTCAAAATCTATTAAGTACCTTGAAAACCTGAACCCGAGCCGGAATTCTTCTATTTGGGAAAACTGTTCGGTTCAGAAAATTATTAAAGCCGACTTTTACAAGTTTCTTTATATTACGGATGGAAAATAAATCATTGTTTAGTACTTGGACCGGTTGGTGCATTCTCCAATGGAGATCAGTTTTGACTATGAGAAAGGAAATAAAGTAATAGTCAAGTTGTAACAGGATATATCTAAACATTGGAAGAACTAGAGACTTTTGGAAGGCGACGTATGATTGATAGCGTTCCCCTTAGTCAATAGCTTTTTATAGATATATCAAATAGTAAGTTAATTGTGTCCTCTTCAACAAAAATAAGGCCAAGGTTTTAATTTTAGCCGATTTGCTGAAATTCATGGAAAATTGAGTCAAAAATGTTTCAAATATTTCAGATGTTATGAACCAAGGTTCGACCCAAATCCTCAGGTTTGATAAGAATCTTATACTTCACGATGGGTTTGAACCTCCGGAGGTTCCTGAGCTTAAAATGTTTACAAAACAATGAAGATGAAGTTAAATGGTAGTAAACTTGAAAAAGTTTCTACAATTGTGTTTATGTATGTCTTTGAAAACGGCAAATAAGTGTAGAACGTTTGTTTACCAGGGTGTAACTATTATGTCTTCGCTATCAAATTGGGTGGACGCAAAACCAATGCCCGATCTTTCTTTATATTTTAATGGGTCATACCGGTACGTACCGGTATACCGAAATAAAAATCCAGGTACCGATACGGAACCGAATACCGAAATGATGTTAGAACCAAAACAGAACCTTTTACCGGTACGTACCAAAACCGGAACCGGAACCGGAACCGAAAAACGATTCGGTTTGATTCCCTGATTTAATCTACTTCATCCGCTTCAAAGTAATCCACTTTCGCTGCCATACACTTACGCCAACGAATATTCCAGTTATCATAGCTTTTGGCAAAGTTCTTCTTGGGAATGGCCTTCAAAACCTTTTGCGATTTTTCTTTTATCATCTCGATTGAGTCAAAACGGTGTTCCCGGAGCGGTCTCTTGAGTTTGCTCAATAGCCAGAAGTTACACGAAGCCAAATCAGGTGAATAAGCAGGCACAACTGTCACTAAAAGTGTTACCAAGTAACAGAAACAAACAAATTATCGATTGTAAAAACCAGGAAAGTATGAGTTTTGCAAGTGATGTACGAAGTCCCTTTCAATAAGACTTTCTTTGGAAAACGTGAATAACGAAACATCTCACACTAGTTCACAAAAGTAGTTCTCAATCTCTCTCACCACTCATCTCTAATGTTTGTCATCAAATTACAAATCATAATAAAATAAATATAAACACATCATGAGATGGCTTAATGATTAACCGGTTAATATAGTGTGGACCCACACCATAGGAAGTTTTCGGTTAGCCCTAAATTGAAATTGGTTATTTTGCTTTTTGTTATAGATTCTAACTTTGTGGAGGCTGTGCGACTTTTCCAGCTTAGCTAGCTTTCGGTTCGGGAATTGTATAAAAGGCAATGTTCGGTGCTGCAGTAGTTAAGTTTGTGAATCGATCTTGAAGTGGAAACAAGCAACACCTTAAAAGTCATGAAACTGCTTATCGCGCTGTCCGTGCTGGTGGCCGTGGCCTCTGCTCTACCTCAATTCGGCAGTAGCCGTTACGGCGGTGGTGATTTCGGTGGCGGACCAGGACATGGCGGCGGTTTCGGTGGAAGACCAGGAGTAGGCGGCGGATTCGGAGGTGGACATTTCGGCGGCGTCGGTTTCGGCGGTACCCCATATTTAGGCGGTGGCTCTGCCACAGCTTCAGCTAGCTCTTCGGCTACGGCTAGCGGTGGCGGTCACGGCGGTGGCGGTGGTTCAGCTTCAGCCAGCTCATCTGCAAATGCAGCTGCTGGTGGTGGTAGACCCAGTTTCCGCGGATAAACATTTAGTGACATAATTATTAAGTAATGACTGTGAATAATAAGAACAAAAAAATAACCAAATAATTGTAATATTTTTTTAATTTTGCGCAACAACAACAGACTAGACCAAGGTTACTGAACCATTTTGTAGTTGAGTTCCAGTTAAAGGTTTTAACATTATTTCGGTATTATTATTAGATTTTGGATTTGATCATAAGCTACATGTTCCTCACATTTTAAGGCTTCGTAGCGAACTAAAACTACTCCACCCGACTTGGTTCATTAAAGTCTTTCAGAAAAACACAGAAAAATTGTTTCGGACTTGACTGGGAATTGAGTCCGATACCTTCTGCACGTAACGAACAACGTATGGAAGGGCGTGCTAGAGCCTTGAGCTATCTCACACTTTTGTAGTATCACGTCTAGAGGGCTAATTATGCTTTTCTGTGTGGTGGTTGAGCTGAGTTGAATTTCAAGCACTTTTTGTACATTTGTGATTAACATTTTTGAGAAAATTTTCTTCATATTTTGAACTTATTTTCTGAATAGATTTTTTTGCTCTGTGTGTCAGCTTTACAGTCTAGTTTTTGCACTCAGCACCCGAAACTGTACAGGCACAATGCTTAGGCTCTTTTCGGTTTCAAGAATATCGATTCTCGGATACCGGTAATTCGGTATACGGTTCCGGTTTGATTCCCTGTTTGCTACCGATTTCTTTAATCGATTTTTAAAACAAGAACCATGTATCACATATGATTTTACCTAATGAAATGTCGACCTACTGGATATTATTAATTTCATCTTGTAATATTGGCACGGAAGGCCGCGTTGGTTCTGGCATCGACATTTTGCGCGTGTGCAGCGACAGGGATTGCTCTGTCATCACCAAATACTGCGTCATACTGCGTCATACATAACATTCCAGAGTGGAGGGCCTAGCACCGATCCTTGCGGTGCGCCTTCAGTAATACCACGTTGCTTTTCACCTGCTGTAGTATCATATATATCATATATTTAGGGGTTCGCGAACCGGACCATGAACCAGGCGCTCTATATTTTTGACTTCGCGAACCTGAACCCGACCCGGACCACTGTTTCGGAAAAAAAAACGTTCGGTTCACAAAATTAAATGAAGTTTTCAAAGACACGTATAGGGAAATATTGGAATTCTCTAACTAAGCTTGAATTAATTTTTATGTAAAAAGGTTACTAGATCATTTGAAAAGATACCGTTTGAATGAAATCTTCACTACTTGGAACAGAATGTTATAATTCGCTTAACGTGAGCCACTTGATCTAGTTACCGAGCAGACTTGTTTAACTTTACATATATGTAAAGGTAAACAGTTTTAGTTCGATTTGAAACGATGTACTCGTATATACTTACATACAGAATTCTGGACTGCACTGTATAATGTCGTGTTTCTTTTTATTTTATTCCCACATTTTGTATGCTTGTAAAAATGTTCATTCATTTAATCAGAGTATTAACGCGTGTATATCTAATGTCAAACTAAATACACAGGAATAGAGGAAAGCTAAATTCGATTCTGGAAAAGCTTATGTACCTTCGCACGTCACATATTTTATATTATTATATGTGAAGTGGCACTACACTCGAGTGTCGCCTGTACGGAGTTGCGCCCAGGAGACGGACGTTTAGCAGAGACAGACGATTGGCAGAGAGAGACGATCAACCAGAAGGAGAGCAACAGTCGTTGAGAGTCAGCCGTAGAAGTCGCACGCACGTAGCTGCTGTTCATAAAGTTGCAAAGTTGAATGTAAATTATCCTTTTCTTTATCATTTTCCTATTCGGGTTATCATTTAAATAAACATTTAATCATTGTTTTAATCATTGGATATTCATAATCCTACATATATATGTACAATGTACACAAAGCGACGGGCAGAAATGGTTTCTCCTTGAGCCCAAATGAGACCATAAAAAATTTGGGGCCGATCGGATAAAGTTTGATGGCCGCCCCATCGACCTAAGATCCATAGAGCAAAATGTATGAGAAAAATGGGGGGTAAAATCGGGTTTTGGATCGTAGAATTTTATACACTTGTTTTGTCTGCCATATTTTGGTTGCATTTTATTAAAATATATCTAGAAAGTAGTTTTGAAAGGAAAAGTGGCCAATTCAAGATAAAATGAAAGAAAAAAATGATTGGTTTTTTCACATATTTTTTCAAAAATTTTAATTTAAACGAGAAGGCCAAGCTAACTTCGTCTGTGCCGAAGTTTTTATACCCTTGCAAATGCTGTTTTTCAAATGTCAGATTTTAAGAACGCTTACATAAAAATCAAAAAAATTTCTAGCTAAAGCCCATTTTCCGACAGATAAACATCCGATTTCGATCGAGTTTCGCGAATCTTTTTGAAAACATATCAAAATAAAAAAATCGCCGAGTTTAAGAACGATAAAATTTAGAACAAAAAAGTTATTCTCACTAAGACTCATTTTCCGACCGATCGGTCTTATGGCAGCCTTTAAATATAGTCATCCGATTTCGACCAAATTTGCGAATATATTTGAAAGCATACAGAATTAGTAATCAGTGAGTTTAAAGACGCTAACATTAAAAACAAAAAAAATTCTTACCAAGAACTATTTTCGAACGATCGGTCCTATGGCAACCATAAGATATAGTCACCCGATGACAATCAACTTTCTCAAATTAGTTTGAAAGCGTGTAATATTAAGAATCACCGAACTTAAGAACGCTAACATTGAAAACAAAAAAGTTTTTTCTAAGACCAATTTTTTTGCCGATGGTTCCTATGGCAGCTATAAGATATAGTCATCCGATCTTGACCAAAATTTGCAAATCTATCTGAAAGCCTATAATATTAACAATGGCTGTGTTTAAGAACGCTAAAATTGAAAACAAAAAAGGATTTGTCACTAAGACACATTTTCCGACCGATGGTTCCTATGGCAGCTATAAGATATAGTCATCCGATCTTGACCAAAATATGCAAATCTATCTGAAAGCCTATAATATTAATAATGGCTGAGTTTAAGAACGCTAACATTGAAAACGAAAAAGTTTTTCTCACTAAGACCCATTTTTTGACCGATGGGTCCTATGGCAGCTATAAGATATAGTCATCCGATCCGGTCGGTTCCGACATATTAGCAGCGTGCAGTAAAAAGAAGACTCTGTGCAAAATTTCAGCTCTATAGCTTTAAAACTGAGAGACTAGTTTGCGTAGAAACAGACGGACAGACAGACAGACGGACAGACAGACAGACAGACGGACGGACAAAGCTCAATCGACTCAGCTCGTCGCCCTGATCAAGAATATATATGGTTTATGGGGTCGGAAATGAATATTTCTATGCGTTGCAAACTTTTGGGCAAAATTATAATACCCTTTGCAAGGGTATAAAAAGTGCTAGACTGTGTGACTCGATGGAACTCAACCTACAAAATGTGCCAACGATTACTAACTCTTAAAGAGTTTTGCATTCAGAGTTCTTTAAAAGAGGTCCACCTAAAATCATCTGAATGGAATACGTTCCACAAAGTTCAAAATAAATGTAATTTGCTGCAGACAATTTATAAAACTTCTTAAAAGCTGCAGGATTCACAATTACTACCAAGTGATTTTTATTACGCTTGGTTTTCATGTCGAGCAATTGTTCTAAAATCTTCAGCAAAACATTGTTTATAATTATCTAAGTGTCTCGATAAACGTTCTTCTATTATGAGCTTAGTACCAATATTGGCTGCAGTGTTCCTAGACCCGAGACACCGAGCACATTGCAGACATGCTGAAGCGCCAAAAAGAAATTCTTAAATTTTTTGTTTTTAAACCAAAATGGTCAATAAAACGAGGACTTCAAAAATATTGCCTTAACTATACTTGCTGTTCCAGCAACTCAGGTATCAGTTGAACGAGCCAACTGATTTGTTTTCCGACATAGCCATCTACATTCTCATGCAAAAACATTTCTTATCTTTAATGTCCCGTTACTTTTGAGTTTTCAATTCTTATTCTCTGTTTTGTGACATTTTTGTAACAGTGGGACATTTTGGTATAACATATGTGAAAATATATTTTTTCTGAAAACTTTTTTTTTTTCGTTTTTCATCGTTTAGATTGCTGAAACGACACACTGTGCACTGTCAAGATCACAGCGCAGCTTGTCAAGTTACCGGCGCCAAGCTGACAAGCTGTCAAGATGACGGCGTGCCTGAAACATTTTTCTCTCACACATACATAAGCATTTCCCAGTCGGACTTTACAGACTGTGGTTCCCAAAGTAGTGCCATTTTTCATACTGCATTTTACAAGGTCGAAAAAGTAGTTTTAGTGAGAAAAACTTTTTTGTCTTCAGCCCAAACGTCGTATTTATTAGTTCTCAATGCTTTCACATAATTCCACCAAGTTTTTTTAAAAATCGGCCAACTACATAGTATAGCTGTCATACAAAAGTCAGGTCTGAAAAAAGTCTTGGTACGAAAAACTTTTTTGTTTTCAATGCGATTGCTCCCAAACTTGTTACTGATCAATATTCAGAGCTGTAAACTGCAATTACAATTACAATTACCATTACAATTTTGGTATATGTAACAACTTTAATTACAATTACAATTACAATTATTTCGTAGTGTAAAATTTTGTTACAATTACAATTATTTCAATAATTATATCAATTACTTCAATTTTTTTGGTAATTGAAATAATTGTAGTAATTCTCTTGCAAGTTTTAATTATATAATAAATTGTTAGACAGTTTTAGTTGTCAAAAAGGAAGTTTTGATTCCTTTCCTTTTTTTTGTTTTCTATTTTTGATAGAGGATTAATCCTCTTTGGTGAGCCAGGTTCCATATAATCGGAGTATTGAAGGGAATCATCCGAACTGAAATCGACCACAGTCGTGCTCATTTTCAACGAACTTATTTTAGTTTCTTCCGGACGACTGTTCGATTTTTAATAAAAGTAATTTTTGACTTCTACCAAATGTCAAAATGTGGCATATAAATATAATATATGAAATATATACTAAATGTAATATATTTCATTTATCAATCTATTTACTTTACATATCACTCTTCTCCATGTTAATATATGTATTTTTTAATTAACTTTATTGTTGTGGGTAATAAAGGTAACTAAAATTGTTTTACAATTTGTTATATAATCAAAACTTGCAAGAGAAATTACAACAATTATTTCAATTACCAAAAAAATGGAAATAATTATTGAAATAATTGTAATGGTAACTAAATTTTTAATTACGAAATAATTGTAATTGTAATTGTAATTCAAGTTTTTAAATACACAAAACTTTTAATGGTAATTGTAATTGTAATTACAGTTTACAGCTCTGTCAATATTATATACAACCATACAATGCTGCCAATTTTGTAGAATACAGCTGCCATAGGAACCATCGGTCGAAAAAGCAGTTCTAGTGAGAAAAACTTTTTTGTTTTCAATGGTAGCGTCTTTATACTTCCCATTTATGAATATTATCAGTTTTCACACAATTTTGGGGAGTTTGGTCAACATCGTATGAATATATCGTATAGCTGCCATACAACAAACTGGTCAGAGAAGTGGCACCATCTATTGCTGAGTTTGGGACATAACTCATCTTAAACCTATATTTCTTCGGTCGAGTCGCATGGCTTAACTCTATTCTTTT
>JBAMBO010003880.1:0-17817 GCA_037044535.1 Lordiphosa magnipectinata
GTGAAGTATCACATTTTTGTAGGTCATAAGTTGTTTTGTAGGGCATAAGTTATAGGTAATAAGGAGTTAGGGAACATTTTGTAGGTCATAAGTTGTTTTGTAGGTCATAAGTGTTTTATAGATCATAAGGAGTTAGGGAACATTTTGTAGGCCATAAGTTGTTTTGTAGGTAATAAGGAGTTAGGGAACACATTTGTAGGTCATAAGTTGTTTTGTAGGTCATAAGATATGTTTATAGATCATAAGGAGTTAGGGAATATTTTGTAGTTCATAAGTACACTGAAGTCATAGAACTAGTTCCGGAGGTGATCATCACTGACGACCAACAGCAGCCACGAGATGCACACAGCAGAGCACGCACATACAAACGCAAGCCGGTTGACAACGAGCGGCGCCAACAGAAGCCACGCGCTTACACACACCCACACATACCAACAGAGCCAGCCAGATGCGAGCGACAAACGGTATGCAGCAGCCGCGACATACACACAGCAGAGCACATGCACATACAAACGCAAGCCGGTTGACAACGAGCGACGCCACCAGAAAGCTACGCATTTACACACACCCACACATACCAACGGAGCCAGCCAGATGCGAGCGACAAACGGTATGCAGCAGCCGCGACATACACACAGCAGAGCACCTGCACATACAAACACAAGCCGGCGGACAGTGAGCGAGCGGCGCCGACAGAAACTACGCACATACGAACAGAGCCAGCCAGATGCGAGAGACCAACGGTATGCACATACCAGCAGACACACACACAGCGAGCACACGCACATACAAAGTGCAAGCCGGCAGACAACGAGCGACAACAACAACAGAAAACTACGCACTCACACACACCCACACACACGCATGCCAGCAAACCAAAACCCACCCCGATGCGATCGCTTGGCCCGCGTCAGCCATGCGTTAGAGCGAGAGGCATGCAGCGGCGGCCACAAAGCTGCAGAATTCTGGAGCAGCGGTGCCAGAATTAGGTCACGGCCAACATTTGGCAAACACGAGGAGGGAGTTTAGTTTGGCACGCGATGATCGACGGACGTGTTTCAATCCCGAGTCTCGAGTCAGTGTCGTGCAGTGCCCCGCCCCCGCCGTAGTACAAACGCGTTGTGCCCAAATATAACCCTGTGTGGAGTCCATCGACGAGGAGCAGAATCCGACGAGAAAACCCCGATAATCCGAAAGAAAATCACAGCGAGGGAAATCTAGTCAAGCGGGTAAGCCAGGCTTAGCTATCACAGTAGGTAGGGAAAACAATGGTGCGGTTAGGGAAACCTCCCCTTTTTGTAGTCACATGTGCCCCAGTCCCCCTCGAACAGTTGTAAAAAGGGATCAAAGTAAAATAAACCTGTGCATAATACGTTAAATTCGCGCATTTATTAACAATTATCTGGTGTCCCCAACTCAACTGTACCACGGTTGATCAAGCCAGCATGCCTTGCTGGGTCGCCGAAGGCATGCGGCTGGATTAGGCGTGGTCAGTACACGTGGGTAAAGGGTCGACTTGCGCTGGGTCGCCGGCATTTCGACGTGATACACACGGAGAGTGGGTACACCGTAGGATTTATTGGTAGATTGGTTCCTACGGCCTCACTGTACCGGGTGGGCCAAATTAACACACCTTGCTGGGTCGCCGGAGGTGTGGTGGTTTGGCCGACTTGGACCGGCATCCGTGGACAAGGCGTCATTTTGCGCTGGGCTGCCGGCAAAGTGACGTGTTGTACACCTGTGTCGTAGGTGCAGACGGTGCGTCTCAAGCGGGTGGGAGGTTAAGTCTGGCCAACCTGTGCTGGGTCGCCGGCAGGTGGCTAGGGTTGACCTCTTAATCGCTAAGGGATCCGCTACGCTGAGCTGGGTCGCCGTCAGCGTGGTGGGTACAAGCAGAGACAAGCCTCAGATCTGGTCAGAGAACCTGTAGAATTTACGGGTAGCTTAGTTCCTACGACCTCACTGTACCGGGTGGGCCAAATTAACGCACCTTGCTGGGTCGCCGGAGGTGTGGTGGTTTGGCCGACTTGGACCGGCATACGTGGGCAAGGCATCATTTTGCGCTGGGCTGCCGGCAAAGTGACGTGTTGCACACCTGTGTCGTAGGTGCAGTGGGTGCGTCTCAAGCGGGTGTGAGGTTAGGTCTGGCCAACCTGTGCTGGGTCGCCGGCAGGTGGCTAGGGTTGACCTCTCAGGCGTTAAGGGATCCGCTACGCTGAGCTGGGTCGCCGTCAGCGTGGTGGGTACCAAAAAGACAACACCAATTAGACAAGTTTTGCCAAAATTATCAGAATTTTTCCCTTCCCAAGTCCCGGCACTTCTATAAATTTTCTTGTAAGTGACCTTGGACAGGACTGAGTCCTACCTCAGCTGAAAAACTTCCTTACAGTGGCGCCCGAGCAGGGACCAAGGGATAAGGTTTTGTCTGATTTTTTTTAGAGAATAAAATAACAGAGAAAATTAAAGGGGGATACTAACACCTTCCATGGCCTAAAGACCCATAAGAAAATTCTGACTTATAATAAAAGCATTCTTGAAAACAAAAAAAATTGGTAAATTTGCATAAAAATTAACGCATTGCCCCAAATCACGGCCTAAGAAAATCAATAGGGAATCAATACACGGAGCATTGAAAACCACATGTACAGTCAGCGCCACAAACCACGCCTAAGCAAACAACGTGGGATAATTCAACTCGTGCTAAGAAAGTTTTTGGGTACAGTCGACTCAAAAGTTTTACAATTTCAAAGTAAGCGACGCCAGGCCTGAACGGCAAATTTTTCTCGATTTTTGCTTTGTTCTTCTCCCCCGCACCAAGATTGTTGTTTCTGTACAGTACTCAAAGGCAAGCCTAGGCTAAGTTACCGCTAATCCGCTTGTTGAGAGCGTGCCTCTCGTATATTCTTTCTGCATGACCCAAGCTAGAAAGAGACAGCGGATAACCAGAAGCAGAGACAGAGCATCGACAGAAGCAGAGACAGCAGAGCATCGACAGAAGCAGAGGATAACCAGAAGCAGAGACAGCAGAGCATCGGTAGAAGCAGAGGCAGCGGATAACCAGAAGCAGAGACAGAGCAGCGACAGAAGCAGAGGCAGCGTAGCAACAGAAGCAGAGCATCAACAGAGGCAGAGACAGCGTATCAAAAGAAGCAGAGGCATCGGATAACCAGAATCCGAGGCAGCGGCGCATGAGAACACGGAGAAAAGCAGCGGTAGAGCGTCAGTAGGAACAAAACATATAAAAGGAGTCCAAGTCTGAGTTTAGGGGAGAGTCTGATACAGAGCCTTAACGAGAGCACATCACGCGCAGCAAAGTAACCAAGTCATAGAACAATCGCCGGGAACTTTAGAAGCGTAGTAAAATCGTATATCGGGACTAAACCAACCATATCCTTTGCGTGTCCTTTTCAAAACGCGTGACAAGCATATCCTTTTCGTGTCCTTTTTCAAAGCGCGTGACAAGCATATCCTTTTCGTGTCCTTTTTCAAAGCGCGTGGCAATCGTATCCTTTTCGGGTCTTTTTTTTGTTTTTTGAAAACCGCGTGGCGACTAGCAACCAAGAACCAACCGTGTCCTTTCCGGATCAAGTGTGTAACCAAGGACAAAAATATACCAGAGCTAGTCAGAACAATATGGGTGTACGCTGGATTTCCTTCCGCCGCAAGAGCGAGCTGGAGAACATAGCCAAATTGCTACAAATTGACCAGACCGGTACCGTAGACGAGTTGCGTAGCCGGATTTCAACATTCATCGCCAATGGGAAATACTCAGCGGACATAAAGACCCGATTGGAGGAGATGGAGGCCACGTTGGGGGATGCACCGACCTCTGATCCTGCGGATAGAAAATCCAGAGCCACCTCTCCCGCAGTAGCCATTGACGCGAAGCCAGGTTCCTCGACTGGAACCCACCCGAAGACACCACCAGGAGATGCACCAGGCTCACTCGGAACCCTCAAAGGACCTTCACAAGTCAATGGAAACCAGTCCCTAGTAGTCCCCTCGCGAGTATCCCGGGAGGAGATATCCTTTGTGTCCCTGGCTGAGAAGCTACGACATTGGGGAGTCCTATTTGATGGGAATTCAGACCCATTGAATTTCATCGAG
This sequence comes from Lordiphosa magnipectinata, assembly GCA_037044535.1. Lineage (NCBI taxonomy): Eukaryota > Metazoa > Arthropoda > Insecta > Diptera > Drosophilidae > Lordiphosa > Lordiphosa magnipectinata. The sequence continues at coordinate 4,108 of JBAMBO010003880.1, forward strand.
CGATTGGAGGAACGAGCAGATGCCTATCGAGTGGACAAGGAGCAAATGCCTAGGGCCATCATTGGATTGCTAACCGGACGAGCAGAGAGCTGGTTTCGTACTTTTAAAATGCAGAATACCGAGTGGGAGACTTTCAAGCAGCAGTTTCTGGACTTTTTCCTACCGCCCAGGTATTTCCAGCGTCTGGAAGATGCCATCAGAGGTCGTCGCCAACTACCAGGGGAGCAGTTTAAGCAATATCTGGTAAAACTGAGACTGATGATGCAAAGAGCAGGCTACAACGGAGAACAGGAGCTGGAGAGATTGTACGAGAACTTATTGCCCGAATACCAGTTGTTCACCAAAAGAAGCGAATTCACTACCCTGGAGGAGCTAATACAACTCATTGTCAGCTTCGAGTCGATAAAAGACCACAGCCGAGCCCGGCCTAGTTCGTTTGTCACAGGACCCGACTTTGACATAGCATCACCTCAAATCGTGATCCCAGGTCCCCAAGCAGGATTTTCGGTACCCAGCCCGAACCCAGCGGGAATAAGCCCAACCAAGCCGCGCGTGCCGGTGGAGAACGCGTTGAAGTTAGCCACAACCGAGGATACGAACAGAGTGATCACAGAACCACAGATTGACGTGCGCCGGGCATGCCGCAATTGTGGAAAGGTAGGACATTTTGCCAAGGAGTGTAACAACACACGTCTGTTATTCTGCTGGGAGTGCGGACGTCGCAACATTCGTACTATAGAATGTTGCAAGCAGCCGCTTTCGGGAAACGGACAACGTCTCCATCCCACTGGGAACAGGACGGAGACGAGCAGTCCAGAGTCCCAGTGGTAAAACACCCCTTGTGGCTCGAGGGCAGACGGATAGCGGCGTTGGTAACCATCGAAGGTGAGTTCTTTACGGCAACTTTGGACACGGGTGCGTCGCGGAGTTTCGTCAACGAACGGGTAGCAAACCGTCTAAGTAATCCGCGAAATCATCGTGAGGTAAGGACAAGGATCACTCTGGCAGACGGGTCGAAGAGAGAAGTGACACAAGCTTTGGCTGTTCAGGTATGCCTGGACCAACGCCAAACCTTTGTCGCCTTGCTGGTGTTACCAAACATCCTGGAGGACGTCATACTGGGACTGGACTTCCTTTGCGGGGTACAGGCCATGATCCAGTGTGGTCGAGCGCGCCTACAGCTGGCCAGGTTACCAAACCAAGTCTGGCCCTCCGCACCAGAACACCCCACCGTTTGCCCAAAGAAGAAACTTACCGAAGAACAAGTGCGCCAGATCAGCGGCGGAATCCAAAGCACAAACGAAACGCTACCATCATCATACGCCCCAGCCCTTACAAGTCAAAGGATCTCAGAACCACCAGACGATAGAACCAATGCCGAGCATCAACAAGAAACCAGAGCAACAGAGAACAAGGAGTCACCAGAGAACAAGGAGTCACCAGAGAACAAGGAGTCAACAGAGAACAGGGAAGCAACGGAGAACAGGGAAGCAACGGAGAACAGGGAAGCAACAGAGAACAGGGAAGCAACAGAGAGCAAGGAAGCAACAGAGAACAGGGAAGCAACAGAGAACAAGGAAGCAGCAGAGAAGCAACAGAGAATTTCGAAGACCGAGAAGAAATCCCAGAAGAAACCAAGGCGATCCCAAAGACCAAACCCTCCGAGTTCCCAGGTGACTACAGCCCAAAGTACATACACACGCCCAACCCTGGAACCCTTGGCTGACGCAGCGACGGCAAGGCAACGAAACCCATTTAGGAAACCCCGGCGAGCGTCTTTAAAAGAAGGTTCACCTACTAAAAATCCGAAATCTTCACCGATCGTGTTGGCAATTGTCAGTAGTGACCCCGATCTAGCAGTCAAGCAACCACCACCAGAGGCATCGGAGAGATCATTGGAGCCGTGGGTGAGTAAATTCCTGGAGGAGGAGTTAGGAAAATTTGAAGGCCTTACCGGAGTTTCCTCAATCGCTGAGCATACCATCATTATGAGGGACAATAGGCCGGTGAAGCAACGCTATTACCCGAAGAATCCGGCTATGCAAAAGATAATCAACGAGCAGGTGGACGAACTTTTGCGGGATGACCGTATCGAGCCTTCAAGGAGTCCTCACAGCGCACCTATAGTCCTGGTCGGTAAGAAAACGGGGGATACGAGAATGTGTGTCGATTTCAGGGACTTAAATGCGCGTTCAGTGCCGGATGCCTATCCATTGCCGAGAATCACCCATATACTGGAGCGATTGAGGAACGCCCGATTCATATCCACCCTGGATTTGAAGAATGGCTATTGGCAGATCCCCGTGGCGAAGGAAAGCAGGGAATGCACCGCCTTCACCGTTCCAGGGCGCGGCCTGTTTCAATGGAAGGTGATGCCTTTCGGCCTACACTCAGCGCCGGCCACTTTCCAAAGAGCCTTGGACAGCGTCATTGGTCCTGATATGGAGCCCCACGCGTTCGCGTATCTAGACGATATCATCGTCATAGGATCCACCCTGGAAGAGCATGTGGAGAATTTGAGGGAGGTGTTCCGTCGCCTCAGAGCGGCCAATTTGAAGCTTAACCAGAAGAAGTGCACTTTCTTCAGCAACAGTCTAACCTACCTTGGCCACGTAATAAGCGAAGCTGGAATACACACAGACCCGGACAAAATCGCAGCGGTAAGAGGACTTACTCCACCTACATCTTGCAGAGAGCTACGTCGTTGCCTAGGGATTGCATCCTGGTACCGGCGCTTTGTCCCGAATTTCGCCACCATCGTCCAGCCGATGACAGCCCTACTAAGGAAAGGCAAAAGGTGGGTGTGGAGTGACGAGCAACAATTGGCGTTCGAAGAATTGAAGACAAAGTTGACAGAAGCCCCCGTGTTGGCGTGCCCAGATTTCAACGAAAAGTTTCAACTGCAGACGGACGCTAGCGACTACGGGCTCGGAGCGGTCCTAACCCAGCGAATTCAAGGCGATGAGAGAGTTATAGCGTATGCCAGTCGGAGGCTCCTCCCAGCGGAGGAAAATTACTCCGCCACCGAGAAGGAGTGCCTGGCCATAGTGTGGGCCATTCGAAAATTACGCTGCTACGTGGAGGGCTACCGATTCGACATCATCACCGACCACCTGGCGTTAAAGTGGTTAAACTCAATCGATAATCCCACTGGTCGAATCGCACGATGGGCCCTCGAGCTTCAGCAATATCAATTTGATATTCACTACAGGAAGGGTAAGCAAAACATTGTCGCAGATGCTCTATCCCGACAGCCAGTGGAAACCCTACAACAGGTAACCGAGCAACCAGCACAGTGCCCTTGGATAAGGAAGAAGCTTTCGCAAATCCGTGATCATCCGGACCAGTTTCCGGATTTTTCATATGAGAACGGGCAACTATACAGGCATTTGGGACATAGGCCGACTGAAGAGGAATATATTCCTTGGAAATTGTGCGTGCCTAGCGACCATCGACGCCGAGTCTTAGAAGAATGCCACGACCATCCCACAGCTGGACACTTGGGCATCAGGAAGACGACGACCAGGATCACTCAACGATACTATTGGCCCGGACTGTTTCGGGATGTAGCAAGGTATGTTCAACGGTGTACTACATGCCAAAAATTCAAAGTTAGCCAGCTAAAACCCGCGGGCAAGATGCTCACCCGAACGACCCTTGAGCCCTTTTCAACTCTATGCGCTGATTTCATCGGACCCTTGCCGCGTTCCAAACACGGTAATACTGTCTTGCTCGTCTTCCTGGATCTGTTCTCCAAGTGGGTAGAACTAATCCCATTGCGGAAGGCCACGACAGCGCACCTAGAACGGGCATTTCGGGAACGGATTTTAAGCCGATTCGGAGTCCCGAGAACCTTCATCTGTGACAACGGAACACAATTCACCAGCCGAACCTTTAAGGAATTTTGCAAGCAAACGGGGATGCAACTTCAGTACACAGCGCCGTATAGCCCACAACAAAACCCCACGGAACGTGCAAATAGAACGATCAAGACGATGATAGCGCAATACCTGCAAGCAGACCACAAAACATGGGACGAGCTATTACCAGAGTTTACCTTGGCGATCAACACTAGCATCTCGGATACGCCAGGATTCACCCCAGCCTTCCTGGTTCAAGGACGAGAACCACGCCTACCTGGCGCCTTGTACGAAGAAGTAACACCAGGACCCTGCAAGGACATTCCAGAGCCCCGCTGCAGAGCACAACAGCTAAGAGACGTTTTCACTGTGGTACTGGAGAACGCACAACGGGCAACGCAGGAGCAATGCCGCCATTACAACCTGAGACGCAGAGAGTGGAGACCAGAGCCGGGGTCACTGGTCCTACTGAAGCAGCATCACTTGTCCAAAGCCTCGGATGCCTTTGCCGCTAAACTTGCGCCCAAATACGACGGGCCATACAAGCTAATCAAATTTATTTCTCCCAATATAGCCCGATTGCAGCTGATTGGTGGTCGCCAACGCCGGACGGCCAATGTGGCCGACCTAAAGGCCTTCCAACAAGAAGTACAGAGCGATGACCAGTTCGAAACTCGCCCAGACACGGTTCCCACACCAGCGACAACAGATGACATACACACAGAAGATCACGAGCCAGAGTCATCCCCCATCCCAGAGCCGAACAGTGCTCCCAAAGGCGGGAAGGGAGCCCAGCAGAAGTAACCACCTCCGAACAGCAAAGCATCGCCAACAGAGTCAGCGGGGGCCACTTGAGGGTGGTGCGCCACAACAACGTCCCCGCCCCCGTAAGGGGAAACTCCCGGCCTGGCTGTTCGGAGTCACCACCTAGCGTAAGAAATAGTATTAAGCTAACTATTGTACACCGCACCATAGGCAGGTTCAGCACAGGATAGGAGTAGTAGGTTTACGTTTGTCAGGCACTAATATTAAATTCAAGTCTATAGGTCATCAATATGGCGGCCCCATCGCAAGGAGAAGCCCCGCCAGGACATGACGACCAGGCCCCACCCCCAGGGTCCGCCGAGGAGGAGGAGTTCTTGCGTCAAATCCTTGACGACTTCTCAAATCCCAACTGCCCGCCGGATCACTGGCTCTTTGGGATTCCCAACTGGAGTGTCCTTGAAGACCCCTTTGCCCCAGTGGGTACATGTCGTCCTCAGAGGGACCCCGATACGGACACCGACGATTCTGAGGTCGCCCCAGATGGACGTTTCTTCACCAACGGGGTGCGTGCCGCCCAAAGAAGCGCGCAGGACGTCGAAGATGACCGGTCCACGGTGACCAACCCAAGCATCCCCCCTAGCCCTGACGTATTCGAGTCGGCTCCAGATGGAGACATAGGCCCAAGGACGCCTACACCACCACCGATGTATGGGTCGTGGTGGGCAGTGGAACCGGAGGGATTCCAGGGAATGGACGACTGGGAGCGCCCAGATGTGGCAAATCAGCTGGCAACTTTGACCCCGGGAGCACAAGGTGTTGAGGAAGGGCACCCGGGGGGTGAGACACCACCACCGCCATACATACAGTCAGATTCGACTGAGGTCGGGACGACTCCGCCCCCGTATTATGGGGCATGGTGGAGCGGAAACCCATCAGATTTCCCAACAGTCCCTACGCCGGACGACCAGGAGTCCCAACGTCTCGACAACCCCACAGCGTTGGAAATGCCAGCCGCAGAAGAGGTAGGCTTGACCCCGGGAGCACAAGGTGTCGAGGAAGGGCACCCGGGGGGTGTGACGCCAACCATTGCTGACGAAACATGGGTCATCCCAACGGTCCGTTCGGCCGATTTTTCAGATGTCAGCGGAGACGAGGAACCAGAACAGACCACCGAATCCATGCCCGAGAGACCGGTCATAAGGGAGGATCTCTTGCTCCGATTGACTACCGAGACGCACAGACCCGCGGCCGGTACAAACCGGGACGATTGGACCGAGGCCCCCTTGGAATGGCGCGTGGAGACAACAGGTCGACTGCTGCCATTCGAGGCGATCCATTTCTTGGAGCAGGAACTCCGGGAGGGAAACCGAGTCGGCGTACGGTTCTTGCGCCATTTTGGAGGATACACCTTCCGGATTCAGATCAGCCGAGCCCGGAGGATTTTCATCTGTTTTCACACCCCGAAATAAGGGGGGGGTGTGAAGTATCACATTTTTGTAGGTCATAAGTTGTTTTGTAGGGCATAAGTTATAGGTAATAAGGAGTTAGGGAACATTTTGTAGGTCATAAGTTGTTTTGTAGGTCATAAGTGTTTTATAGATCATAAGGAGTTAGGGAACATTTTGTAGGCCATAAGTTGTTTTGTAGGTAATAAGGAGTTAGGGAACACATTTGTAGGTCATAAGTTGTTTTGTAGGTCATAAGATATGTTTATAGATCATAAGGAGTTAGGGAATATTTTGTAGTTCATAAGTACACTGAAGTCATAGAACTAGTTCCGGAGGTGATCATCACTGACGACCAACAGCAGCCACGAGATGCACACAGCAGAGCACGCACATACAAACGCAAGCCGGTTGACAACGAGCGGCGCCAACAGAAGCCACGCGCTTACACACACCCACACATACCAACAGAGCCAGCCAGATGCGAGCGACAAACGGTATGCAGCAGCCGCGACATACACACAGCAGAGCACATGCACATACAAACGCAAGCCGGTTGACAACGAGCGACGCCACCAGAAAGCTACGCATTTACACACACCCACACATACCAACGGAGCCAGCCAGATGCGAGCGACAAACGGTATGCAGCAGCCGCGACATACACACAGCAGAGCACCTGCACATACAAACACAAGCCGGCGGACAGTGAGCGAGCGGCGCCGACAGAAACTACGCACATACGAACAGAGCCAGCCAGATGCGAGAGACCAACGGTATGCACATACCAGCAGACACACACACAGCGAGCACACGCACATACAAAGTGCAAGCCGGCAGACAACGAGCGACAACAACAACAGAAAACTACGCACTCACACACACCCACACACACGCATGCCAGCAAACCAAAACCCACCCCGATGCGATCGCTTGGCCCGCGTCAGCCATGCGTTAGAGCGAGAGGCATGCAGCGGCGGCCACAAAGCTGCAGAATTCTGGAGCAGCGGTGCCAGAATTAGGTCACGGCCAACATTTGGCAAACACGAGGAGGGAGTTTAGTTTGGCACGCGATGATCGACGGACGTGTTTCAATCCCGAGTCTCGAGTCAGTGTCGTGCAGTGCCCCGCCCCCGCCGTAGTACAAACGCGTTGTGCCCAAATATAACCCTGTGTGGAGTCCATCGACGAGGAGCAGAATCCGACGAGAAAACCCCGATAATCCGAAAGAAAATCACAGCGAGGGAAATCTAGTCAAGCGGGTAAGCCAGGCTTAGCTATCACAGTAGGTAGGGAAAACAATGGTGCGGTTAGGGAAACCTCCCCTTTTTGTAGTCACATGTGCCCCAGTCCCCCTCGAACAGTTGTAAAAAGGGATCAAAGTAAAATAAACCTGTGCATAATACGTTAAATTCGCGCATTTATTAACAATTATCTGGTGTCCCCAACTCAACTGTACCACGGTTGATCAAGCCAGCATGCCTTGCTGGGTCGCCGAAGGCATGCGGCTGGATTAGGCGTGGTCAGTACACGTGGGTAAAGGGTCGACTTGCGCTGGGTCGCCGGCATTTCGACGTGATACACACGGAGAGTGGGTACACCGTAGGATTTATTGGTAGATTGGTTCCTACGGCCTCACTGTACCGGGTGGGCCAAATTAACACACCTTGCTGGGTCGCCGGAGGTGTGGTGGTTTGGCCGACTTGGACCGGCATCCGTGGACAAGGCGTCATTTTGCGCTGGGCTGCCGGCAAAGTGACGTGTTGTACACCTGTGTCGTAGGTGCAGACGGTGCGTCTCAAGCGGGTGGGAGGTTAAGTCTGGCCAACCTGTGCTGGGTCGCCGGCAGGTGGCTAGGGTTGACCTCTTAATCGCTAAGGGATCCGCTACGCTGAGCTGGGTCGCCGTCAGCGTGGTGGGTACAAGCAGAGACAAGCCTCAGATCTGGTCAGAGAACCTGTAGAATTTACGGGTAGCTTAGTTCCTACGACCTCACTGTACCGGGTGGGCCAAATTAACGCACCTTGCTGGGTCGCCGGAGGTGTGGTGGTTTGGCCGACTTGGACCGGCATACGTGGGCAAGGCATCATTTTGCGCTGGGCTGCCGGCAAAGTGACGTGTTGCACACCTGTGTCGTAGGTGCAGTGGGTGCGTCTCAAGCGGGTGTGAGGTTAGGTCTGGCCAACCTGTGCTGGGTCGCCGGCAGGTGGCTAGGGTTGACCTCTCAGGCGTTAAGGGATCCGCTACGCTGAGCTGGGTCGCCGTCAGCGTGGTGGGTACCAAAAAGACAACACCAATTAGACAAGTTTTGCCAAAATTATCAGAATTTTTCCCTTCCCAAGTCCCGGCACTTCTATAAATTTTCTTGTAAGTGACCTTGGACAGGACTGAGTCCTACCTCAGCTGAAAAACTTCCTTACAGTTTTCGATTTTGTTTTCGACTTTATTCTCGACGTCGTTTTCGTTTTCGATTTCGCTTTCGACTTTATTCTCGACGTCGTTTTCGTTTGCGATTTCGTTCTCGATTTCGATTTCAATTTCGATTCCGTTATGGTTTTCTATTTCGTTTTCGATTTCGTTATGGTTTTGGTTTTCGCTTTCGTTTCTGTTTTCGATTTGGTTTTCGATTTCGTTTTCGGTTTCATTTTCGATTTCGTTTTGGTTTCCGTTTTCGATTTCGTTTGCAATTTCAGTTTCGTTTACGTTTTGGTTTTCGATTTCGCATTCGGTTGCATTTTCGTTCGCTTTTCGATTTCAATTTCGATTTCGTTTTCGATTTTGTTTTCGACTTTATTCTCGACGTCGTTTTCGATTTCGCTTTCGACTTTATTCACGACGTCGTTTTCGTTTTCGATTTCGTTCTCGATTTCGATTTCAATTCGATTCCGTTATGGTTTTCTATTTCGTTTTCGATTCCGTTATGGTTTTGGTTTTCGCTTTCGTTTTTTGTTTTCGATTTGGTTTTCGATTTCGTTTTCGGTTTCATTTCGATTTCGTTTTGGTTTCCGTTTTCGATTTCGTTTGCAATTTCAGTTTCGTTTACGTTTTGGTTTTCGATTTCGCATTCGGTTGCATTTTCGTTCGCTTATTCAATGTCGTTTCGATTTCCTTTTCGATTTCAATTTCGATTTCGTTTCGATTTTGTTTTCGATTTCGTTACCTTTTTCGTTTTGGTTTTCGATTTCGTTATCGATTTCGGTTTCATTTTCGATATGGTTTTCGATTTCAGTTTCGATTATCCGTTATGGTTTTCGGGTTCGTTTTCGATTTCGTTTTGGTTTTGGTTTTCGATTTCGTTTTCGGTTTCATTTTCGTTTTCGATTTCGTTTTGGTTTTAGTTTTCGATTTCGGTTTTGATTTCAATTTCGTTTTCGATTTCAATTTCGATTTCGATTCCGATATCGATTTTGTTTTCGATTTCGTTTTCGTCATTGATTTAATTTTCAATTTCGACTTCGATTTCGTTTTCGAATCATCTTCGATTTCGTTTTCTATATCGATTTAGATTTCGTTTTGGTTTTGGATTTCGTTGTCGATTTCGTTTTGGGTTTCGTTTCGTTTTCGGTTTCTTTATGGTTTTAGTTTTCGATTTCGGTTTTGATTTCAATTTCGTTTTCCTTTTCAATTTCGTTTTCGATTTCATTTTCGATTTTGTTTTGGTTTTCGATTTCGATTGCGTTTCGATTTCGTTTCCGATCTCGATTTCGTTTTCTATATCGTTTTCGTTTTGGTTTTAGTTTTGGTTTTCGTTGTCGATTTCGATTTCGTTTTCGATATCGTTTTCGATTTCGTTTTCGGTTTCATTTTCGATTTCGTTTTGGTTTTGGTTTTCGTTTTCGATTGCGTTTCGATTTCGTTTCCGATCTCGATTTCGTTTTCAATTTCGTTTTCGTTATCGATTTTGTTTTCGATTTCGTATTCGATTAAGTTAGGATTTTCGATTTCGATTTCGTTTTCGATATCATTTTCGATTTCGTTTTCTATATCGTTTTCGTTTTGGTTTTCGTTGTCGATTTCGTTTGCGATTCCGTTATGGTTTTCGGGTTCGTTTTCGATTTCGTTTTGCTTTTGGTTTGCGATTTCGTTTTAATTTTCGTTTTCGATTTGGTTTTGGTCTTAGTTTTCGATTTTGGTTTCGATTTCAATTTCGTTTTCGATTTCGCTTTCGACTTTGTTCTCGACGTCATTTTCGTTTTCGATTTCGTTTTCGATTTCAATTTCGTTGCCGATTTCGTTTTCGATTTTTTTCTCGAAGTCGTTTTCGATTTCAATTTCGTTTTCATTTTCGTTTTGGTTTTCGATTTGATTTTTTGTTTTCGATTTCTCTTTCGATTTCGTTTTCGATTTCGTTTACGATTTGGTTCTCGACGTCGTTTTCGTTTTCGATTTCAATTTCGTTTTCGTTGTCGATTTCGTTTTCGATTTCAATTTCGTTTTCGATTAGGTTATGGTTTTTTGTTTTCTCCTTCGATTTCGCTTTCGATTTCGTTTTCGATTTCGAATTCGTTTTCGATTTCGTTTTCTTTCGACTTTGTTCTCGACGTCGTTTTCGTTTTCGATTTCGTTTTCGATTTTAGTTTCGTTTTCAATTTCGTTCTCGATTTCGTTTACGATTTTGTTCTCGACGTCATTTTCGTTTTCGATTTCAATTTCGTTTTCGTTGTCGATTTCGTTTTCGATTTCAATTTCGTTTTCGATTAGGCTATGGTTTTTTGTTTTCTCCTTCGATTTCGCTTTCGATTTCGTTTTCGATTTCGAATTCGTTTTCGATTTCGTTTTCTTTCGACTTTGTTCTCGACGTCGTTTTCGTTTTCGATTTCGTTTTCGATTTCAATTTCGTTGTCGATTTCGTTTTCGATTTTGTTCTCGACGTCGTTTTCGATTTCGATTTCAATTTTGTTTTCATTTTCGTTTTGGTTTCCGATTTGGTTTTTGTTTTCGATTTCTTTTTCGATTTCGTTTTTGATTTCGTTTACGATTTTGTTCTCGACGTCATTTTCGTTTTCGATTTCAATTTCGTTTTCGTTGTCGATTTCGTTTTCGATTTCAATTTCGTTTTCGATTTGGTTTTGGTTTTTTGTTTTCTCCTTCGATTTCGATTTCGGATTCGATTTCGCATTCGTTATTGATTTCAATTTCGTTTTTGTTATGGTTCTCGATTTCGTTTTGGTTTTGGGATTCGCTTTCGTTTTCGCTTTCGTTTTCGTTTTAGTTTTCGATTTGGTTTTCGATTTTGTTTTCGATTTCGTTTTCGATTCGGTTTTATTTTGGTTTTCGTTTTGGTTTTGGTTTTCGATTTCGTTTTCATTTTGGTTTTCGATTTCGAAGTCTATTTCAATTTCGATTTTGTTTCGGTTGTGGTTTTCGATTTCTTTTTCGATCTCGTTTTCTATAGCGTTTTCGATTTAGTTTTCGTTTTGGTTGTGGTTATCGTTGTCGATTTCGTTTTCTTTTTCGATTTCGATTTCGTTTATTTTTAGGTTTCATTTTTGTTTTCAATGTCGTTATGGTTTTAGTTTTCGTTGTCGGTTTATTTTTCGATATCGTTTTCGACATCGTTTCGATTTCGGTTTCCTTTTCGATTTCGTTTTCGATTTCGTTCTCGTTTTCGTTGTCGATTTCGTTTTCGATTTAAATTTCGTTTTGGTTTTTGTTTTCGTTTTCGATTTCGTTATGGTTTTGGTTTTCGTTATCGATTTTGTCTTCGATTTCGTTTTCGATTTCGATTTCGTTTTCGATTTTGTGTTCGTTTTCAATTTCGTTTTCGGTTTCATTTTCGACTTCGATTTCGTTTTGGTTTTGATTTTCGTTATCGATTTTGTTTTCGATTTCGTTTTCGATTTCGTTTTCGATTTCGTTTTCGATTTCGTTCTCGATGTCGTTTTCGAAATCGATTTCGTTTTCGATTTCGTTTTTAATTTCGTTTTCGGTTTCATTTTCGATTTCGCTTTCGACTTCGTTCTCGAAGTCGTTTTCGATTTTGTTTTCGATATCGATTTCGTTTTCTATTTCGTTTTTAATTTCGGTTTCATTTTCGATTTCTTTTTGGTTTTGGTTTTCGTTATCAGTTTTGTTTTCGATTTCGTTTTCAATTTCGTTTTCGACTTCAATTTCGTTTTCGATTTCGACTTCGTTATGGTCTTCGATTTCGTTTTCGTTTTTCATTTCATTTTCGATTTGGTTTTGGTTTTCGATTTCGTTTTCGTTTTCGATTTCATTTTCGTTTTCGATTTCGTTTTGGTTTTGGTTTTCGATATCGTTTTGGTTTTCGATTTGGTTCGCGACGTAATTTTCGTTTTCGATTTCAATTTCGTTGTCGATTTCGTTTTCGAATTTGTTCTCGACGTCGTTTTAGATTTCGATTTCAATTTTGTTTTCATTTTCGTTTTGGTTTCCGATTTGGTTTTTGTTTTCGATTTCTTTTTCGATTTCGATTTCGTTTTCGATTTCGTTTTCGATTTCGTTTACGATTTGGTTCTCGACGTCATTTTCGTTTTCGATTTCAATTTCGTTTTCGTTGTCGATTTCGTTTTCGATTTCAATTTCGTTTTCGATTTGGTTTTGGTTTTTTGTTTTCTCCTTCGATTTCGATTTCGGATTCGATTTCGAATTCGTTTTTGATTTCAATTTCGTTTTTGTTATGGTTCTCGACTTCGTTTTGGTTTTGGGATTCGCTTTCGTTTTCGTTTTAGTTTTCGATTTGATTTTCGATTTTGTTTTCGATTTCGTTTTCGATTCGGTTTCATTTTGGTTTTGGTTTTCGTTTTTATTTTGGTTTTCGATTTCGCTTTCGATTTCGTTTTTGATTTCGAAGTCTATTTCAATTTCGATTTTGTTTCGGTTGTGGTTTTCGATTTCTTTTTCGATCTCGTTTTCTATAGCGTTTTCGATTTAGTTTTCGTTTTGGTTGTGGTTTTCGTTGTCGATTTCGTGTTCCTTTTCGATTTCGATTTCGTTTATTTTTCGGTTTCATTTTTGATTTCAATTTCGTTATGGTTTTAGTTTTCGTTGTCGGTTTCTTTTTCGATTTCGTTTTCGACATCGTTTCGATTTCGGTTTCCTTTTCGATTTCGTTTTCGATTTCGTTCTCGTTTTCGTTGTCGATTTCGTTTTCGATTTAAATTTCGTTTTGGTTTTTGTTTTCGTTTTCGTTATGGTTTTGGTTTTCGTTATCGTTTTCGATTTCGATTTCGTTTTCGATTTTGTGTTCGTTTTCAATTTCGTTTTCGGTTTCATTTTCGACTTCGATTTCGTTTTGGTTTTGATTTTCGTTATCGATTTTGTTTTCGATTTCGTTTTCGATTTCGTTCTCGATGTCGTTTTCGATTTTGTTTTCGATATCGATTTCGATTTCGATTTCGTTTTTAATTTCGGTTTCATATTCGATTTCGTTTTGGTTTTGGTTTTCGTTATCGATTTTGTTTTCGATTTCGTTTTCAATTTCGTTTTCGATTTCAATTTCGTTTTCGATTTCGATTTCGTTATGGTTTTCGATTTCGTTTTTGTTTTTGATTTCATTTTCGTTTTCGATTTCAATTTCGTTTTCGATTTTGATTTCGTTATGGTTTTAGATTTCGTTTTCGTTTTCGATTTCATTTTCGTTTTCGATTTCGTTTTCGTTTTCGATCTCGTTTTCGTTT
>JBAMBO010003881.1:0-106807 GCA_037044535.1 Lordiphosa magnipectinata
AGTTTAGATTGTCATGAGGCCGGTTAAGTAGACTGGTAAATGGAGGTGTAGATCAAATGTTTTCAAATATTGCTTAATTGCCAAATTTTATTATGCGTTTAGATTATCGTGATGATTTAAAAGTTGGCAATTGACGACGGGTAAATAGGTGCATGTATATAAGCTAGGAAGCTAGGAAGGAAATTCATGAAATAGCTATACGATCAACCAGCCTCCTTTGTGGTGTTATGCGTGTCTTGTTTTTGAATAGTTATGAAAAGTTCTATGATTGATATTCAAAGAGGTCACTAAAACAGTCGCATTGTGCTATAAAATAGAGATTCGCTATATGACAGCGCTTTAGCTTAAAAAAGTGTTATTCCTAAAATGGGCAAGTCTGGTAAATAGGGGTGGGCGTGGTTCAATCGGTCCAAAAAAAATTGCGAAATTTTGATTTGGTCTAAGCATCATTTGAGAATTCTGGGAAATTTTATATTGTAGAGTTTCTGGATCGGAAGATCTTTTGTTGTACCTTTGTAAGGCCACAGCTGCAGCTGTAGAAGAATTAAAGCTGAGGCCTTTAAGCCTTATTCGCAGCCGATATACCTAGTTACCCTAAATCCGCTTGACTTTATGAACACTCTATAACAGACGCCCACAAACACTGAAAAATTCACTTCCCGGTCGGAGGACCAATTGGTCAGCTAAGCATCAAACATTGTAGTTTCATATTATATAATCATTCGAGTGTTCTTAAGAGCGCATTGCATCTGATACTTGCACCAACCAAATTTCTGTACCCTCCGGCATGGACAAAATATTTGCTGTAATTTTTTAAACTATTTTTATTCATTTCTCGTAAATTAATATAATCAAATTGTACCAAAAAAATTAAGTACAGAATGCCTGTAATAATCATTCTGAAGCCCATGGCAAAATTTACATGGAACAAACCACAATGAAAAAATCTCAATCTTCGATGACTGCAGTAAAGCGAAAAGTCATTTACCTGTCTAGGAAAGAAAATTCAAGTAAGAGAAATAATATGTGATAAAAATATCAATCGAATCTTACACTGCGTTCCAGTTGCTCCTCCGCATCATTCATGTCACAAAACAACCTTAAGATTACAGAAGTTAGTTTAGCGGTTCGCTCGGTGAGATCACAAATCGTAATGCTCAACCAAAAGGTCCACAATTTTATAATCAAAGAGTGTGTCAGCATTATAATCAATACGTAGATCGTCCTGATTTGCACGGTTAGGCTAAAAATGATGAGAAGAAATGACACAATAATGCTACCAAGCAAGGAGGTGATCATGATGAGTGTAATCTGGTAGTCATAGATGCCAGTCAGACGCCCATTTATGTCTAGAACCCGGCTGTACAGCCAAAGTAGCAGCTCTACCCGTGAAGCTTCCACTTTTCTACGCATTCTCAGCCGATTGGCCACACGAAGAAGCTGCCCGTTGATGGTCCACACAAAACGAAATATGTACGCCACAGCCAGATGGAAGTGCATTCCCACCAGGGTAGTTGACAACTGCACCATGTACATGCAAATGGCCCCTCCGGGGTATAATCGACTTCCCGGTATCGCAGTATACAGAAAAACCGATGTTAGCAACTCCAATGCAATCGAACAATGTTTCTGTATCACATAGTAATCAAATCTTGGACAGTCGTCCAGCGAAAGATCCTGTAAATAGAGTCGTTCCAGGAGTAAAAGTTCATTAAGAATATTGACCAGTTCAGAACTCTTCCAATTGGTGCGCAGGTGAACCACACAGGTGGCTATCACAGAAGCTATTCCACCACATATTTCAATGTATTTCATCAAGGGATTTCGTTCGAAAATTTCCGCACTTAAAGAGTTCTCTTCATGATTTGTATATAACTGTAATAATATTCCGAGTAGACTAAAATTTAAAACCATTCCATAGATAATTAGCCATTTAGAGCGTTGCAACTGTCTACTCCTGGCGGTGAAAGTAAACGGAAATACGCCAAGTGTCAAGGATACGTATAGAGTAACTTTAAAAGAAAATAACACGATTTTCTGCCGAAGTCCGCGACGAGTTTGAAACATAGCTAATGATGTAGAAATAATGTAGTACAAAATTCCAAACAGAAGATGGTTCGATAAGAACAGCCACGAGCAGACTGATGAAAGAGGTGACTACGACTGTTAAGCTAATGGATTGGAATGCCAACAAAGCTGGTTGCGTATCGATATAATTGATTCGTGCACAGTGGCTTATTTCCGCCTTTTTTGTCACAAACTCTTATTGTTACGATATTCTTAACATATCTGGTTGGTAAGCATCTCAATTTACTAAGCACAGCCCATAAGATAAGAGATACAAAGCTGAAAGCTGACAATAGTTTGCATTAGTGGTAAAAAAGGTCACTCAGGCTGGGCTTAGGAAAATTTGCAACGCAAATTTTAAATTAGCAACGCCCGCAAAATTTTAAATGGGAACAGGTATGCGAAATAATTTGAGATCAGTGTTGGCATTGTTTTTATACTCTGTACCAATGGTACACAGAGTATGTTAAGTTTGTGAAAAAGTATGTAACAGGGGGAAGGAATCATTTATATATAAAGTATAGATATTCTTGATCAGCATCAACAGCCGAGTAGATATAGCCATGTCCGTCTTTCTGTCCGTCCGTATGAACGAAGAGATCTCAGAGATGGTAAGAGATAGAGGTTTCACATGTATGGGACATATATTTCTTATACTTGCAGGCAGATCAAGTATATTTTCAATTTTTCCACGCCATCTCCCCAATTTGGAAAAAAGTCATATTATCTACAGTTTTGATGATAGATGGTTTGTAACTTCTAGAGATATTTAGTAATCAAGATTATTTATCAAGCTATGAACAGAATAAAGTTTCTTACTCCGCCCTGGGAGGAGTGGCGTCATCTATTGGTCAGTTTTGAAAATTACTCATTGTTCAATGCAAGTAGTGGCGTCATCTATTGTTCAGCAGCGCAGCTTTCAGCTGCTACTTCAGGTACAGAATATATTAAGTCGGGCTTGAGCTACTTTCTTACTGGTGACCCGTCTATAAAACACACAGTCATTTGACTTAACAAATCAATTCAATTCCGCTTTTACTTCCTCAACCCATAAGTCAGCCAGCTCCCAACTGACAGGATGCCAGAAATGAAATCAGAGCACCCGGAAAACCCCGATTACTGATTTTAAAGCGTCTAAAACCAAAGACAACGACGTTATTAATGCCGGTCAGTTTTCGATTGTGTTCCTGTGTGGATTGATAGGGTGACACGTCTATAAAAAACACACAGTCATTTCACTCAACGCAGCAATTCAACAATTCGTCAACTCAACACAAACAAGTTCAACACAAAACAAAGTCATCACAAAACAGTTTCAACACTCGTCTTTATAACACAGTCATTTCACCTACACAACAATTCAACACACATCTACACATATATCACACAGCCATTTCAACAATCACAATTATTCAACACTACGTCAATTCAACACAACCACATTTAAATTTAATAAGTGAAGATAGTAAATAAAATGCAAGTGTGTAGTACCAACCTTATCAGGGATACAAGCGGCATGATGATGCAAGTGTACTAACAAATGTGCATACACTTTCGAAGATAGTATTCTACACTCGAGTTCGACTGAAATTTGAAATTGTTGAAATTTTTGTGTGATATATTTTCTGGTGTTAAAATTGTACTGTGTTGAAATTTGCCGATGTTGAATTGCTTCGTGATGAAATAAACTATGTTGAAATTGTAGTTGTGTTGAAATACCTTGTGTTAAAATTAAGTTGTGTTGAATATGTTCGTGATTAATTTATTTTGTGTTGAACTGACGTGTGTTGAATTGACGTGTTAAGATTGTTTTGTGTTGAACAGACGTGAAACCTTCTTTCTTGTTTTTTTAGAGATTCCATATTTCGTATTATTTTAGGTAGTTAACATGTAAGAACTAATGTTTACATTATATGAGATACTACTTCTCTAAGAATTACTTAGAGTTTTAGACGTCCACGTCTCATTTACCTGACATAGCATTCTTGTGATTCGATCGCAGTAACATAATTGCATTCATCGTAGTTGAGTCGCCAGAGAATAGGCGTTCCACGCTAGCCTGCGTAGCTGGAACAAAAAGCACAAGTTTTGAAATCTCATGCACATCTGGGAACTCTGTGGAGGACTCTGACTACCAGTTTCATGGTTTCGAGCTCGTTTAAGTGCAAGAAACGTCTTAATGGGATCAAGTAACTTATTTGTTGACTCAACTGATGTGTTTATATCAACAAGGTTCTTTTTTTACCATATCATACATGCTTCAACTTCGTTATTGCTTTTAAATAAATAAGTATTAAATACGTTCGACTTTGCATGATGATGACGTCAAAATAGGAAATAGCCTCCACGAACGATTTGATACCAAGAGAGGTTTTAGGCAGGGTGATACCCTATCGTGTGACTTCTTTTATCTTCTGATGGAGTATATACTGCGCCACTGCCCAAATGACAACAGATCGGGCTCATTTCTTTATAAAGATCTAATGCTACTCCTATACGCCGATGATATTGACATTATCGGCAAATACAAACTGGCGGTAAGCAGGGCAGATTGAAAAGCAGTCTAAGCTGATGGGCTTAGCGGTAAACGAGGACAAGACGAAGCACCTAGTATTCACGGACAAGAAGTCTACGCGTCTTGGACAATTTGTTACTATGGGGGAGTAAAACTTTGAGGTTGTAGAGGATTTTGTCTACCTGTAAGCATGGACAATGACCGCAAAAGTTCTTCGGAGGATTGAATGGAACGAATGAATCACGAACTGTATGAGTTCTATAGGGACATCAGTCTGATCAAGCGCATAAAATAACAGCGTCTGCGCTGGTTAGGACATGTATCCCGGATGGATGAAGAAGCTCCAGTAAAAAAGGCGTACAAAGCGACGGCGGCTGACTTTGGAGGACAACGCAGGAGGGGTCGCCCACCATTAAGATGGGATGATCAAGTGCGGAGAGACATTTCCAACCTTGGTGTGAACAATTGGTGCCAGCTCGCACAAAGCAGAAGCGATTGTAGGACATTCTCTAATAATCTTACACAATCGGTCACATTCACCAGCTATTGGAGCCAGTTGCAGTAGGTTAGGCTATGTTATGAAAGGCACAATACGTCCTGAAGTGATCCGTTGTGTTTAGAATCATCGAGAGGTTCCATAAGAAGTCGTTTCAGATCATTCCTTTTAAGCACAGACACATTCTTGGGGACTTTATTGGGTTACCTTACCTTACCATCTTGTCTGCATTAATACTGAGTCCTACTTCTTCCGTTCTCTCACGTGTGCATAGGTCATCGCATAAGCTGTTGTCCCTCTTTGATAGGTCGTCCATCATTAGATTCCGCAGTGGGAAATATAGGAGTGCATCCTGACGCGATGCCCCACTCCTAATGAATCCGTCTTCTGCTCAGAAGGTTGTTTGTCCACTGTTGGTAGCTCTTAGACAGTCCATTATCGCCTTTGGTGAGACAGTAAGCTAGCTTTTTCTCTTGATCTAGATAAAAACCATAATTTTGCTCCCAAAAAGGAAAAATAGCTTCAACTATTTTTTATTCATTTTCCGCAAATTAATATAATCAAATTGTACCAGAAAAATTAAATATAATATGCTTGTAATAATCATTCTGAAGCCCATGGCATAATTCAGATGGAACAAACCGCAATGGAAAAATCTCAACCGTTGATGACTGCAAAACAAAGAGAAGTCATTTACCTGTCTAGAAGAAAATCCAAGTCAAAGTAACCGTGAATGATAAAAATTGAACTATCCTTACATTTCGCTCCAGTTGCTCGTCTGCTTCTTTCAAATCACAAAACAGCCTCAAAATTGCAGAGGTTCCTTTTGAGGTTCGCTCGGCGAGATCACAGATCGCGATGCTCAACCAAAAGCTCCACAATTTTGTAATCAAAGTGTGTGACAGCATTGTAATCAACAAGATGATCGACCTGAATTCCATGCTGAGGCTAAAAATGATGAGAAGAAACGAAACAATAATGCTACCAAGCAAGGAGGTAACCATTATGAGAGTATTCTGGTATTCGTAGATGCAAGTGATGCGTTTGCTTAAATCAAGCAGGCTGCTGTAAAGCCAAAGTAGTAGCTCTACCCTCGAAGACTCCACTTTACGATCCATTCTCAGCTGATTGGCCATACTAAGTAGCTGTCCGTTAATGGTCCACACAAAGCGAAAGATGTACGCCAAAGTCAAATGGAAGTGCATGGCCACCAGTGCACAGCACATCTGCGCTAATAACATGCAAATGGCACTAAAGATCAATATCCGACTTCCCGGTACCGCCATATGCAGATATAGCGAGGCCAGCAATTCCATTGTAATCAAACAGTACTTCTGAATCACATAGTAATCAAACTTTGGACAGTCCTCCAGCGACATATCCTTTAAATGGTGATGTTCCAGGAGTAAAAGTTCGTTAAAAATATTGACCAGTTCAGAACTCTTCCAATTGGTGCGCAGGTGAACCACACAGAGGGCTGTCAATGCTGCTATTCCAGCAGATATTTCAATATATTTCACTAAAGGATTTCGTTTGAAAACTTCCGCACTTAAAGGGTGCCCTTCATTTGTATAGAATTGCATTACCAGTCCAAGTAGACTTAAATTAAATACAAGTCCATAGACAATAAGCCATTTAGAGCGTTGCAACTGTCTACTCCTGGCATTAAAGGTAAATGGAAATACGCCAAGTACCAAGGATAAGCACAGAGTCTTTTTTAAAATAATCAGCACTATATTCTGTCGAAGTCCGCGACGAGGTCGAAACATGGCTAATGAATTCGATTTAATGTAATACTGAATTGAAAATGTGAGGCCAATAAATGAAACTGATGATGGTTTGATAAGACCCGCCACGGGCGGACTGAAGGCCGTTTTAACTACGACTATTAATCTAATGAATTGGGGATGGTCAACAAGGGTTTCTGCATATCGATATATTCGTACAGTGGCATGGAAACCCAGGATATGTCAAAATGCAAAAAAACACGGAAAATCAAAATCATCCAAATCTTTTGCAATGTTCTCGACTTCGATATTCAACAGTATTCATTGTAGGCGAAAAAAGATCTTCATACCAGAAATAATTGCTCTAGCTATTACACAGTACAACACTAAAAACAAGAGAAAGTCGGTCAAGCCCGACTATAACATACTCTGTACCCTTACACTCGCATTTGCTCAGGAGTCAAACGGCCAGTTAACACCTCGCGCACAACGCGGTGCGCTCTCTAAGTTTCTCTCTCTCTCTCGCACTAAGATTGCCTGTGTTGAACGGTTAGGGTATGTTGCTGTGGTTATGGGTGGGGTGGGTGAGGGGTGTTAACTGACCGTTTTTTGCTCATAACTTGAGTATCGTTCTTCCGATCTTTATTATTCCTTCAGCAAATCGGTAATTAATTTTGTTTACAAGGTATCTCTAGAAGGAACGAACGATCTATCTCCAAAACTGTAAGAGATATGACGTTTTTTCTAAATTGCGGGGGCGCGGGGGCGTGGCAAAAATTGAAAATAAACTTGATCTGCCTGCAAGTATAAGAAATATATGTCCCATACATGTCAAACCTCTATCTCTTACCATCTCTGAGATCTCTTCGTTCATACGGACGAACGGACAGACGGACAGACGGACAGATGGACAGACAGACAGACGGACAGACGGACATGGCTATATCGACTCGGCTGTTAAGAATATATATACTTTACAGGGTCGGAAACGATTCCTTCTCTCTGTTACATACTTTTGCACAAACTTAATATACTCTATGTACCTTCGGTACAGAGTATAAAAACCCCGGCATGAGACCGTTAAATTATGATAACCTCTGTAAGCATCACCTCATACCCAGTTTTTCAAATGAAGCCTCGGTTCGCGTTTTATGGGTACTTATGTACCTGCAACACACAACGACAACAATTTTAACTTAGTTTTTTAAGGGTTTAAGATAAAAATCTGAAAAATTCAGCAAATGTGGACAGGGTCATGAAAAAATTCCACATCAATCGTACAATTGGTTTAGGTACCTCCAGAAGGAGTTAAACCTTAAATCTTGAATAACTTTAAAAGCGCACGGTAGATTTTCATTAAAACCAATTTTTCTGATGGAATAATGGACTATTGCATTTCCCTAAGAGATGGTACTCGACAATTTTATATTCACCCACGAACCACTCCATATGGACTATGAGCTAGACGTAAAAATAGACCTAACTGTGTATTCAGATTCACAAAGGCAGCTTCGGTTCGCGGTCTATAGGCAAGTTTGTACCAGCAATTGCCTAAGAACAACATTATGTAATAAATTTTATGAGTTAAGTGCTTCATCACCAGCAGGAAAACAGATCACATCATTAAAAATGTCTTTAGTGGACCTCCAATAAATCTAACAGTGTTATGCTAATTTTCCTTGATCTGAAGCATTCAAAGACTATTTCACTTAAATAGATCTCTGATTTCGCTAATAAGAACCTATTCAGTTTGAATTAATCGAATGGAAATGAGTAACTGAATCCGTTGATGACGGATGACGGGTCTCATGCCGGGTTTTTAAAAAAAGTTGCATTTTGTCGAACTGTGTAATGATTGGAAAGAAATTTCTATGAGGACTATTAGGGTAGTCTAGCTAGAAGAAATTTTCTGCAAACACTGTTAGATTTATTAGCGAGCCGCTATATCATTAACAAATCACGGTGATGCATTTTCATATTGTAAAGGATGTTCTGACATGTATGAATAAAACTATAATGACTTTAATCAAAGGAAATGCGCTAAATGGTCAATGTTGCAATAAGTTTAGTTAGTTTTAGTCGAATGTGTACAACTGGCTAGCTCAAGGTCTTTCTTGGTTGATTATAAGCCTTTTTATAACCAACACAAACCAACAGATTAATTAACAACATTTTGGAATAGCAATTGGGTATGTCCGTACAACGATCGCTGTTTCGAGAATAACCAAATTCTCTCATCAGCGGACTTCTGTTTTGCTGTTCACACTTCAACCAAACAACCAGTTAGTATCATTGGATCATTGGAGGATCATTGGACGGATAGCCCAACCACCTAGCAGCAGCCATAAGCAACAGAATTAATTACAACAAATTGGTAAACAAACATCTTCAAACAAAAAACCATAGCCGAAATTCGGGCTGCGAAATTATAATAGAGTAATTCCTATGTCTTTATTCGCCCCTTTTCAGAGTATAAATACTAACTGGTTGTTTGGTTGAAGTGTGAACAGCAAAACAAGTCCGCTGATGAGAGAATTTGGTTATTCTCGAAACAGCGATCGTTGTACGGACATACCCAATTGCTATTCCAAAATGTTGTTAATTAATCTGTTGGTTTGTGTTGGTTATAAAAAGGCTTATAATCAACCAAGAAAGACCTTGAGCTAGCCAGTTGTAACATTGACTAAAATCAAAAACAGGTCACCAAACCCCACATACATTTAGTTAGTTTTGCTTTCGAGGCTGACATTTTAATGATGACTGAAACTTGGCTTCAAACTCACATACTAAATAGTGAAATTCTGTGCGACTCTTATTGCATTTTTAGGGTTGACCGTAGCAATCGGAATGGAGGGGGTGTATTGATTGCTGTTAAGCAAAATCTTAATGCATCCATTTTTCATATTCCTAACACTGACGACATTGAATTTGTGTGTGTCTCACTTCACACTTATCACTTGAGCAGTCTAGGTTTCCAACTCCATGGAAAGAATCTTTCATTATTCCCTTACATAAAAAGGGTTCTCGTTCTGACATTTCAAACTACAGGGGCATTGCGAAACTCTCTGCAATACCTAAACTCGTTTGAACAAATTATAACATCTCAGTTACAGCACTCATGTTCTCCTTTTATTTCGCCGAACCAGCACGGATTTGTTAAAAACAGATCCATTACTACAAACTTACTGGAATTTACTTCTTCAGTGAATCATGGTTTCACTCAAGGTAAACAAACAGATGTTAACTTTACTGATTTTAGTAAGGCTTTCGACAGTGTCTCTCATTGCCTTCTGATTTTGAAATTGCGTCTGCTGGGATTTCCACTGGGGCTTCTTAATTGGATAAAATCTTATCTCCAGTCTAGAACTCAGAAAGTAGTCTTTAATAGTAGCACTTCTTATCCGGTATTTGTGACCTCTGGAGTTCCCCAGGGCAGCCATCTTGGACCTCTTCTCTTCGTGTTATTTATTAATGATCTGCCTAATGTAATTAAGCATTCTCGTGCGCTGATGTACGCAGATGACCTAAAGATATTCCTGAGTCACAACTCGCCCAACGATTCTGCTTTGCTTCAGGTTGATTTGAATTCCATATTTATGTGGTGCTCTTACAATTTGTTGCCAATGAACAGGGACAAGTGTAAATCTATGACCTTTTATCGTAGAACCCCTCTTTTGATTAACTATTTATTGGATTCTTATCAACAAGTTGAATCTTTCCATGATCTGGGTATTACCCTCGACCATAAACTTTCTTTTGGCACTCACATTGAACTTTCTGTGAATAAAGCCATGGGATTGTTAGGTTTTATTAAACGTTGGTCTAAGGAGTTCAATGATCCCTACACGACCAAGCTTTTGTTTATATCCCTAATGAGGCCTATTTTGGAGTTTGGTTCTTGGTATTTGGAACCCTCAAGCACTCACCCTGTGTAAACGTATCGAATCTGTCCAGAAGCAGTTCCTTTTGTTTGCCCTTCGAACCTTAATGTCCCTTCATTCCCTTGAGGCTTCCTGTTGCTTCTACTTTATATGCCTCAAATTGTCCTTTTCGCATTCTGTGTAGGGATTACAATAATATCTTTCCTCTTCTCAGTGATAATCTTTCCGACGAAGGCCTGCGGTCTTTTATTCTTCACAATCCTGCACTTGCATAGTTTCTAGTTTTTCTAGGAAATTCCTTCCGATCACCAACGCTGCGAGCAGGGGCGTAGCTGGTCATAACGACAAAATAAATTACCCCCACCGGATCGGAAGGCGTTTCTTCTATTTACTCCTTTTGTTTTCCTTTCTATCCCCCTTATTTTGTATCATTTTTCTATTATATTGTAGTTGTGTCTTTTAGACGAAGCTGCAATTAAAATAAAATAAATAAAAAAAAAAAAGGCAATTGCTAGTACAAATATGCCTATAAACCGCGAACCAAGGCTTCGTTGGTAAAACTACTGAAAACGCAATTCGGTCTATTTTTATCTCTAGTTTATGGCCTATATGGACTCGATAATGGGTGATGCCAAATGTGGTATCCACTACCGCGGTTTTTCGATGCATGTTACCATCTCTTAAGGACACATTTTATTGGACAAGCATCTCAATATATTTAAAATCTTACAAAATTCTATCGAGTGGTATTCCATTGATTCCATTTTTTAAGTTAGACTCTATGGTCGGGGTACTAACCGCTTGTCCATTGGAGGCGGGAATTTAGAATAACAATTGTGGTGACTCCCTTCATCTTTGGTGAATTTTCCAAAATTTTAGCTCTCACCATTTTTTAAGCAGCAACAGATGTTTTAGCTGGGTGTTGCTAGTATAAATGTGCCCATTAAACGCGAACTTGACGTGATCAAGAAAACTGGGTATGAGGTGTTGCTCCCTGATGCCTCTAGTTTCATAATTTATTGGTCCCGTTCTCAGGCAAAAAAAAAAGTTGAATTTTGTGGCACTGTGTAATATACAATTATGATTTTTCTGTGTATTAGTATTCTTCAATTACTAGAAATGGTACATCTTCGTGGAAAAAAATCACAGAATTGTTTGAGATAGTTTCTTCCAAAGTCAGGACATAGTAATTTACGATAATATTTACAAAAGTCAAAAACAAAAGTAAAGGTGACCCACAAAGCGCGTCCAAAAAGCCATTTTTTGCCACTTTGAGCTCAAAAAATTTCAAATCTCGACTTGATGGACCATTTCTGAAAATAGAATCGTGCTCAGCACACGAAAATCATCTAGAATCACTACCAAAACTTCAAAATACTGGAAAAGTTTAATCGTGTTGCCTTGTGTTCTCAGAGCTAGCAAATTCATCGATACTTCGATTCGAAAATCGATTTTTACCATGTTTGAGAAACATCGGTATAACTATTGGGAACCCATTTAAATCGAAAAAAAAGCCAACACTAATTGAACAAGGGACGTCTAGTCTACAAGACTCGTGCTAAGTGTAAAAACAAAATTTTAAAATTTACAAAAACGGGTAAAATAATTTACTAATCTGATTTAGGACAAAAAATATTGTTATTAGTGGGTGGATGATGAGAGGGAGAAAAATGGAAAATATTCTTTTAATTCGTGTGTTAATATATACATGCATAAGCATGTATATACTGTACGCACCTCAACATACACATTGCACATTTTACGTTTTTGGTAACTAATGACTATTTTTGTGTTATTATAAATTAGAATTATTTAAAAATTACCGCCATAATGCGAACATGCATAGGATGTATCGATATTTTAGTGATGAGCTATTTTTAAGAAATCGATCGATGGTCACACTGTAAATAAAATGGACGATGACAGAGTAGAACTCAGTAGGAGTAGTAGACAGAGAGACAGATAGATACCCATTAGAGACATTATGTACAACAGTGTGTATATTGTGAAAATAAAAAAATATTGTGGTCTTCGCTGAACCTCCTTTAGCTATACAACAGTCTATTGATGCATTGTAGGTGTGCTATATACTGTGGGGGCTTCGAAAAAACTTAGATAAGTCCAAGATCATGCCGTTCAAAAAGCACTGAAGAAGACTGGCTGCAAACGAAATATGGCATTTGGAAGGTGAAGAGCTACAAGTTGTTAAGGCCCAGAAATATCTGGGAATATGAATTCACCATGATACACTATTTAAGTACCACTTAAAAGAAAAGCTGTAGGACGCGAAAACAGCTATTAACTGCAACTGAAAATGCCTTCTCAGCAAATGAGATATACCCATAAGCACCAAGTTCAAGCTATTTTGCGCTGCGGTAAGGTCGATCATATGCTACGGAAGGTACTTGAAAATCTGCTCAGGTATTTTATAAAGAATTTTTTCCAACCGCCCCAATACACCCCAAATAGAATGTTGTGCTTAGAGACGGGATTAGCGCCCGGGATTAGCGCCATCTATTTACTGCAGACCAGCACGTTAGCTACATGCAAAAGGTTATGAGCATGCACGAGCACAGACTGCCGAAGATTTAGCAATACTTATTGGCAACGAAAGAAATCAGTGCTTGAATAGCAGATTGCGGATAAATTGCTAAATGCCCAATACTACGGGAACATAGAATAATGCTGTTAGGCAAGGAATATTTATCGACCCATGAGGTCTTAAGTATGGCTTAATGGCGAGGATTGGATACATTGAGTCAAATACTGAAGTCAATCCCTACTCTACAGAAATTTATTTAGAAATGGTGTGTTTTAAAAAAGGAAAAGGATAACCTGTTAAGCCACTGCACAACGACAATGATGCTTAACCGAACCATCTGGTTTCTAGGGACGAACCGGAAAGCCAGGTGTACTAGGTTTGACTGACGATTAGTTAGGACTGACGATTTCAAACCAAGACGATCCACGTTCAACGTAAAACACTTTGTTTAAATAGTTTGTTCTTCTAACTTTGATTAGAAATTAATTTTGTCACCATTGAATAGCCCTTTTAAGAGCAAAATGTAGAGTAGAAATGTCACTGCAAAAGATTTTTCAGCATCCAGCAACAAGCCAAAGAACAAACAGATTTAACTCCGCAACAACTCCGAATTTCACAAACAGAAATGTCAGACTGAAATTGGTAAAAGTTTAATTCTTAAGTCTTTATTCGACCGTTTAGTCTGCCGATGAGTGAATTGTGGTAAAATTCCGAAACAGCCTGTCCAGACTTACCATTGCTATTCCGAAATGTTGCGAGTTATGTTTAAAAATGCTATTGATTTGTATTAAATTATAATCAATCCTGACCTTTGAGCCAGCACAAACAAAAACATTGACCATTTCTAAAATTTGTATATTGTGAAATTGAGTTTTGTTATCTTAATATTTAAAAAATTGGAAAAGTTTCGTTATTTATATATTTTATTGTGCAAGCATAAATATGTCCTCGTGTGGAAATGACAGCGATACTGAGGAAGGCAGCTGCGCCACTGCGGAAGGAAATGGGGGAGATATTGTAGATAGGCCAAATGCGAAATATAAAAAAAAATAAAATTAAATATCGTCAAAAATATAGAAAAATATATATTGCCCACAAGCTAGTGCGACAGGCGGCATGCTGCTGGAACCAAGTGACTGAAAGT
The DNA here is from genome assembly GCA_037044535.1 of Lordiphosa magnipectinata. Classification (NCBI taxonomy): domain Eukaryota; kingdom Metazoa; phylum Arthropoda; class Insecta; order Diptera; family Drosophilidae; genus Lordiphosa; species Lordiphosa magnipectinata. Next base: position 14,373 of record JBAMBO010003881.1, read on the forward strand.
AAACGCCAGCAATATGAACAGGATGTATATAAAGTGTTGGCCAACAGCTGCATACTCTGGACTCGGGCTTTTCTGAATCCGATACTGAAAGCTGCAGTGATAGTCTTAGCGGCAATGTGGATAAAATTTAACTACAATAAATAAAACTTAAAAAAAAATATATATATTTATAATTTGCACAAACTGGTACGTGTTGTCGATACGAGATGTAAGCACAAACTAAATAAAGTTCAGTTACCATTTACGAACTTGCCTCTTGCCTGTCTTTGAATTTAAGTGAAAACTCGACGCCTACTTAATGAGAAAAAAATTTAAAAAAAAAAAATTGAAATAATTAATTTGTTACTAAACCGCCAACACCGATGGCCCGATTGTCCCGCGTGTCACATTATTCTGCCTAAAAAGTAGTGTAGGGTTCTTCATGAGTGGGTGAACAAAATTGAGCCGTTCATTCATTTTTGTTCAACAAGTCTTGTTCAGTCCTTCTTGCTATGTGAGTTGTTCTGTGAGCTGTACACTTCAGTGTAACCTGACTGTTCACTTAGTTCACTGTTTGTGGTCAATGTGTGACAACTCTGTATTAAGCAACCTTCAGGGTTTTGGAATCACTTCCGTTTTTATACTCTGTACCGTAGGTACATAGAGTATATTAAGTTTGTGCAAAAGTATGTAACAGCCAGAAGGAATCATCTCCGACCCTAAAAAGTTTATAAATTCTTGATCAGCATTAACAGTCGAGTCGATATAGCCATGTCCGTCCGTCCGTCCGTCCGTATGTACTCAGAGATCTCACAGATGGTAAGAGATAGAGGTTTGAAAAACAAGAAGTCAAGTTATTTCAAAAAGAATAAGAATTCGAAAAAATCATCTGATTTCTCCCGTTATGTGGATGCTCGTTCTAGATTTAATGTGCTGAACGCACAATGTTGTAAAGACTATCTTAACCGTTGCAGACTTTAATTCTCGCACAATCCTAAGCAGTTTTATACGTTTGTTAACTCTAAACTCAAATCTTCCACTATGCCCTCTTCTGTGCGGTATGGTAATGCGAAAGCAAACACTTATCAGGCCATAGCCGATCTGTTTGCCGAGTTTCTTAGGTCAACCTACTCGTCTTCTAGCTTCTTTGCGAATCAACCATACTCTATCAGTTGAATGGGTCTAATTGTATTTTTAGCCCTGTAATCACTGAAAGCTCTCTCCTTTGCGTTCTTAACTCTGTTAAACCTGTGTATGCACCGGGTCCCGATGGAGTACCTGCTTGTGTACTTAGGTTTTGTGCTGATGCACTTTGTAAGCCAATTCATAAATTATTTGAATTGTTTCTTGAGTCATCCTCTTTCCCTGTGTTGTGGAAGGAATCTTATATCATTCCTCTCCATAAAAAAGGTAACACAGTGCCACAAAATTGAACTTTTTTGATGTCTGGGAACGGGACCAATAAATTGTGAAACTAGAGGCATCAGGGAGCAACACCTCTTACTGTTTGTAAGGCCAGGAGTGTTCTTGCGTTTATTAAGCGCTGGTCAAAGGAAGTTGATGATCCCTATACGACGAAGATTTTGTACACTTCTCTTGTCCGTCAGATTTTCGATTACGAATAATGTGTGTGGTCTCCGCAATATTCGACCCATCAAGATTGAATTGAATCTGTGCAAAAACAGTTTTCATTGTTTACTCTTCGTGGCTTGGGCTGGAATCCGTAGGTCCGTTTACCACGGTACTCTAGTAGACATCTTTTGATTAACCATCCCTCCCTCATTAACCGTAGAGTTATGCTTGGACTAATCTTTATACATAGACTAATGAATGGTGAAATCGACTCCTCTGAGTTGGATGGCCAAATTAAACTCAACGTTCCTATCAGACCGACTCGAAATTTTATCCCCGTCACTAACTATGCCTTGCATGAACCGTTTCGTGTCCTCTATGCTGATTACAATAAACTATACCTGCTATAAAAATTTATAATTTAACTTATTTAGCCCGTAGTTAACATTACTTTATGCTCTTCCTTCGCGATTTCGTGTCACACGTTAATGGCTGCGCCTCTCGGTCGGTTGGGCGGGAGGTGGGCTGCTATTTTGCCTGGGGCTCGCGCGTAACAAGCTTTGGCTTGGTGTAGAATGGGCCACTTGAACGTACTGTGCATTGTACGTCAACGTCCCTCAATCTAGTAGATATGAAATTTGGCATTTACAATATATAGAGATAAGTCAAATGAAAAACTTTAAAAGCACCGACTACTGATTTGATTTCCAGCGTTACAAATTTCGTTTTTATAATAATATAGATAATATAAAATTCTTATAATAATAATTAAGGTGCCTTCCTGTTGTTCCTGTTTGATGGGTCGTCCATCATTAGATTCCGCAGTTGGAAATATAGGAGTGTACCCTGACGCGATGCCCCACTCCTAATGAATCCGTCTTCTGCTCAGAAGGTTGTTTGTCCACTGTTGGTAGCTCTTAGACAGTCCATTATTGCCTTTGGTGAGACAGTAAGCTAGCGTTTGTCTTGATCTAGATAATAACCATAATTTTGCTCCCAAAAAGGAAACCCAAAGCCACACACAAGAATTGCTGAATAGCTTCAACTATTTTTTATTCATTTTCCGCAAATTAATATAATCAAATTGTACCAGAAAAATTAAATATAATATGCTTGTAATAATCATTCTGAAGCCCATGGCATAATTCAGATGGAACAAACCGCAGTGGAAAAATTTCAACCGTTGATGACTGCAAAACAAAGAGAAGTCATTTACCTGTCTAGAAAAAAATCCAAGTCAGAGTAACCGTGAATGATAAAAATTGAACTATCCTTACATTTCGCTCCAGTTGCTCGTCTGCTTCTTTCAAATCACAAAACAACCTCAAAATTGCAGAGGTTCCTTTTGAGGTTCGCTCGGCGAGATCACAGATCGCGATGCTCAACCAAAAGCTCCACAATTTTGTAATCAAAGTGTGTGACAGCATTGTAATCAACAAGAAGATCGACCTGAATTCCATGCTGAGGCTAAAAGTGATGAGAAGAAACGAAACAATAATGCTACCAAGCAAGGAGGTAACCATTATTAGAGTATTCTGGTATTCGTAGATGCAAGTGATGCGTTTGCTTAAATCAAGCAGGCTGCTGTAAAGCCAAAGTAGTAGCTCTACCCTCGAAGACTCCACTTTACGATCCATTCTCAGCTGATTGGCCATACGAAGAAGCTGTCCGTTAATGGTCCACACAAACCGAAAGATGTACGCCAAAGTCAGATGGAAGTGCATGGCCACCAGCACAGAGCTCAACTGCACCATATACATGCAAATGCCACCAAAAAACAATATCCGATTTCCCGGTATTGCAATATGCAATATACAGAAAGTGGATAGCGATTCCATTGTAATCAAACAGTACTTCTGAATCACATAGTAATCAAACTTTGGACAGTCCTCCAGCGACATATCCTTTAAATGGTGATGTTCCAGAAGTAAAAGTTCATTAAGAATATTGACCAGCTCAAAACTCTTCCAGCTAGTGCGCAGGTGAACCGCACAGAGGGCTGTCAATGCTGCTATTCCAGCAGATATTTCAATATATTTCACTAAAGGATTTCGTTTGAAAATCTCCGCACTTAATGGGTTCCCTTTATATGTATAGAATTGCATTACCACTCCAATTAGGCTTAAATTAAATACAAGCCCATAGACAATAAGCCATTTAGAGCGTTGCAACTGTCTACTCCTGGCATTAAAGGTAAATGGAAATACGCCAAGTACCAAGGATAAGCACAGAGTCTTTTTTAAAATAATCAGCACTATATTCTGTCGAAGTCCGCGACGAGGTCGAAACATGGCTAATGAATTCGATTTAATGCAATACTGAATAGAAAATGTGAGGCCAATGAATGAAACTGATGATGGTTTGATAAGACCAGCCACGGGCGGACTGATGAACGTTTTAGCTACGCATATTAGGCTAATGAATTGGGGATGGTCAACAAGGGTTTCTGCATATCGAAATATTCGTACGGTGGTAAGGAAACCCAGCATATCTCAAATATCAAAATCATCCAAATATTTTGCCATATTTCTCGACTTCGATATTCAACAGTATTCATTGTAGGCGGAATAAGGTCTACATACAAAAATTAATTGCTCTAGCTTTTATAGTGTCTGGGATCTAGGTGTTCATTACAGCGCACTTTTTTGTATGGAATATGTAAGGTCACACTGGCGCACCTTGATTTTAAGTTTATGGAAGTTAAGTTGTTATGGGCGCGGATAGGCCCAGTTGGTTTTTTCAAAAGGTTACTCTGATTTAAACTATAGTTTGCAAAGAATAGATGATGGTACCGAATAAGATGATTTATACACACAATGCCCATTGCTTAATTAGTAAAACGGGTTGGATGAATTTCCCAACTCATGAGACTTCAAAGAAGACCAGAAAACAATTTTAGGAGATCTTCGCGGAGGACTAACATGTGACGCTGATCAAAGCGGTTTTTTTCGTTTATCGTTTCCATTTTATCGTTTTTGCTAGCCGGTATCTGCCCCGGAGAAATCTTTTCGGTATTCAGGGAGAGGCTTAGATTTGGATATGTATGCCGTTTATACACATTACAGACAACCAATTATAAAAAGTACTGGCTCTGGCTATGATTAACAAAATTATTGTGTTGCAGTAGCTTAAAAAAGTACTCTGCTTTTTCATTCTCCAGCTGTACACAAACTTCCCCCATAACTGAAACTAGGGCATGGCGTATGTCTATGTATTGCTTTCTAAAAAGTGCCTTCCACTTTCTATTGTAAAATCAATTTTAATTTTCAAACACCTAAGAAACAAATAAAATAAATTTTAAATATATAAAAAAAGAAATATATAATAAAAAATATAAAAATAAAATAAAATAAGTACCTAGCTTATACTGAGAAATTAATTAATAAATTATTATTAAAACTATCTCGAATTTCTGTTACACCACTATGGGTCGCGAACACTCTAATTGTAAATGTGGGAAATGAAACTCACCACACGACACGCAGCCCTTTACAATGGCCCAGGCCCAGCGCCAGACCAAGTCATAGCCCTCAACATTAGCCCCGGCACTTTGACAAGGCCCAGCCTCAAACAGACAACCAACTAACGACGGCTACTATTATTATTTAAAAGTTAAAAAACAACAGGAATTGGGGGGGCCAAAGAAGCATGACGAAGAGATCGAAAAAAAAATGTCCATACAAGCAGAACGAATAAAAAGAAATGGAAAGCAATGAAAAATCTCTAAACGATATATTTGAAGTTCAGAGCAAGCAATTGAACGATTTAAAAAAAAAAAAAACAGGAAAAAATATTAGATTTGATTACAAGGCAAGAGAAGCAAATTTCTGGCGTAAAAGGAAAAGTGAATGTAGATACTACAAATTAACCATGAGACACCGCCTTCGGCTATGGATGAGCCTGAGCCATTGCCTGTGGTGGATGACCATGAGACAGCGCCTTCGATTGTGATTGACCGTGAGATAATGATAATGGATAAGATCATAGAGGCTGACATCTCAATCACATCTTCAAACAAAGTAGTTGCAGCAAATCGAAGAATATAAAATGCGTAATGATTTGAAAATTGGTCATTAATTTTGATTTATATTTAAAAATAGAGGAAAGCTTACTTCGGCTCGACCGAAGTTTTTATACCCTTGTAGCTTGTATGACTTATAAAAATTAGTAGACACAAATATTTACATTCGGCCAAATATACACATTTGTGACAAGGCCTCCTATATACATTTTCTACACCCAATTTCTTTGCCATCTACACTATATAGTTGTCCTATCAAACTTGGTGGAATTATGTGAAAGCATAGAAAACTTATAAATAAGAGGTTTGGGGACGTTTGCGTTGAAGACAAAAAAGTTTTTGTCACTAAAACAACATTTTCGACTGATGGTTCCTGTGGCAGCTATATGCTATAGTCATCCGATCTGGCCGGTTCCGACAAATGTGCAGCGTATTTGTACCAAAAGACTTCGTGCAAAGTTTGGTTAAGATAGCTTTAAAACTGACGGAGGAGATAGCATAGAAACAGACGGACCGACGGACAGACGGACATGGCTATATCAACTCAGCTCGCCATGCTGATCAAGAATATTTATACTTTATGTGGTCGGAGATGCTTCCTTCTATGCGGCACAAACATCTGGACAATTTTAATATACCCTCTACAAGGGTATAAAAATACTTTATAGAAATTATAAAAATTCCATAAAAACCTCTACCACAGCTCTTAACATCGGTCCTAAAACAGCCCGCTCCAGGCCGCTTTCCACTGCCGTACGTCCAGGGGTTAAACCGGGCACAAAAACTGACCCCCCGTGCCGAAGTGTAGAGGGCCCTGCACACTGGTCGATTGTGTAAATCTAGCAGGCAATAATTAATAACATTCAAAATAATTAAGTATTATTATTGCAACTATTTTTATAAATTTGTAAACAAAAAAAAAAACACAGAGGCAGATCCCTTTGCTTGATCTGCTCCTGCAAGGTGTTGACTCGACCGATGCCGCGCATTGAGTGGCAACGAGCACAGCTGAAGGTGGCAGAGCGCGCGATATCGATAGCAATGGCGTCAGGCGATTGATGGCGCGCGTTTGAATGTGCGCGGGTGCTTTTAATCTTTTATTTAACGAAATCTAGGGAAATTATAATGTTAGACTTCATGTTACTTAGAAGTTTTAGAAAAATTAAATAATACAGTAAGAATGTGTAACTTTAGGTGGAAATAAAGTGCTGTTATTACATATACTAATATTTACACATATACTACACGTTTACATTTCATATTTTAATTACTTAATTTTATATGTAAAGTGAAAAGATGGTGAATTTGAGCGATTTGGGAATGACTGCTCAGCTCTACTTGGCTTTGAACAGTCATTTTCAATCCGCTTTACTTTCGCCATATGATCTCCCAACCAAGCATTTTGGTGTCACTTCACATATTAATGCAAGCAGTTCAAATTTGATATACAATCTTTTATACGAAAATGTCTAGTGATTTCTGTGGCACCCCCGATTTTTGCAAGGCGTTTGCAAGACAGTGGAACAAAATGGCTTATTTAGCAGCGTTTTAGTCGAATTTCGAATTGTGGAAATGCGCCAATTTTTTTTTATTTTCGATAGTCTGTTAACTGTCTGGTTTCTGTTAACTTGCATAATGGATCAGCTATGAGCTGCTGAGCTTAATTTTTACGCCACTCATTATCGTTCGTAACAGTCTTCGGTTATTAAATTAAAGTGCGATTTTTTGCAGTCTGCGGTTATATATGTATATACATATATGTATATAATTTTAATAAAGTTTTTCTGTTCAGTGTGTAGCATGTTATTTTTGTAATAAGCAGTTCAAGTATCCTTTTTCTGTGTAATTCTAATTCTGCTAATTTTGCGTAATATATATAATCGAGATGAAGTCTTGAGTCTTTTCATCAATGGAGCACTCTTAAGGCCTGTTCTGAGAAGCGCGGAAAATTTAGCTCGCTAAATTGCACATTATAAATTTAGCATCCACTTAAATTATTAGTGAGCCCATATATAAGTCAAAGAGACCAAATACAGAAACGGCCACACTGGTAGTCAGCTGTTTTGTTTTGTTTACAAACAAAAGTTGAAAGTGTTTTTTTTTTTTCAAAAATAGTTTAATTAAGCTGCGCAACAGGAACACAGATATGTGTGTTGATGGAGGTAGCGGATTCAAATTCCGATTCAAGGCGTTGGGCGAGGATCAAATTATTGCCCGTTTGAGAGACACTTGAAGCAGGTGCAGATCGAGGAGGAGGCCTACAAGTCTATTTTACGGATATTGGGAGATGATATGCGTCCTGCCATCGTCTTAATGGGGTCGAGCATGTCGTCAACAAGGCTGATCTGTTTGAGATGTCAGGCATAATCCCGGACTACTACTTGAAGAATTATTTGGAAGTCTGGCAACTGTAGTTCGGGCAACTGTAATCGTTTGGAGAAGTTTGTACAAGAGATTGGGTCATCGGCCTACAGTGTGGGTCAGCTGAAGCTGTTTGTGGAGTTTATAGTGCTTCATGCGGCCCTGACGAATGCCCAGATATGCGCCAACATGGGGGGTAGTAGCACTTTTGAAGCTTGATTCAAAGTTGGTTGAATATGCATTTCTTTGTAGGAATGCTGCTATCGTCTCCAGGACGGCGGCAAATCATGGATTTGGGCTGTGCCATCATTTTGGATCTCAAGTGAAACGCAATGCTAAAGATTGGAAAATATATTTTTAGTTTTCATACAAAATTATTGTTTTATTTGCCGTAAATTCAAAATCCTCCTCCTGGCGTTCACGTTTGACAGCCACGCCCACACCGCTGGAGCTGGCAATGCTGCCCACAACAGTCGCATCGCTATCCAACTCTATTTTTAGCTGGTCCGCAGTGGTGGTACACCTGGTGACCGGGTTGGGATGTCACCACCTGTTTGTTTGGCATCCACCGAGTGCGGACGCTTGTGTCCGTTGGCATAGGAGACGATTTTAGGGGTATGGCACTCCAGTGCTGATTTCGTAACTTTCTTGGGCTGATTTGTGGCCCGTAGCTAATAGTTTCCTCGCGATTGAATCTCTCGGTGCGTTTTCTTTTGGGTTCATGTTTCCCGTGCGTTGTCGATTTTGACGTCAAAAAAATGAGCTGCTTATATTTCCGCCATGGCATCAGCTGTTCATTCAATCCACTCACGACCCACACCGCTATCGATACGTCAACTATCGATAGGCCAATTGTCAATTTATTTAGCGCGTCTCAGAATACAGAAACAAAATTTCGCCGCGGAAAGTTTCCGCCCCTGTTTTTTTTATATGGAGTGCGTCAAAAATATTTATTTTCCGCGCTTCTCAGAACAGGCCTTTACAAGCTAATGCAAATCGGAGCCAAAGCTCGAAATGCCAACATTTATCCATGCTACGACTCATTAAAATTGGCAAAACAAAAGTGCTATCCTTACAAAATCGATTGCTGATGATTTCGCTGAAGTTACTTTACAGAGCTTGGTTGACCACACTATTGCTAGAATCATTGAAACATATCCCAGTTTGTCTGAATACGTAACCGATGAAAGAAGTTAGTTCCACCTATAGCCAAAGTTTTAGTGATCCCGATCTGATACAATGGAGGACCTAATTCATGCACTGCTCTTTTCTTCGGAACCTTTAATTTCTTCACAGTCTGCAGCTCAATCCAGGTCTTCGAGAAGTAATTTAATTGATGATGAAGTAAAAAATCTTCTTAAAATAAATAATGTTCAGTCAGAATTCCAAACTACATTAAACAAAATTGTAGACGATATCTTTTTTTTTAATTTTTGTTAATTAGTGTAACTTATTCGTGATTTCTCGAAAAATTAAGCAGCTACGATTGTTCAGTAAAACTGAAATTTTCTCTCTAAATTACCATTTAGGCTTTGAAAAGTGCTCTCTAGTGTTCATACATTACAAACCAACTGAGAGTTATAGATCGACTCAAATATTAATTTGTAAGCTTGTATAAACTTTATATACTCTGTACCAAAGGTACACAAAGTATATTAAGTTTGTGCAAAAGTATGTAAGAGGCAGAAGGATTCATCTCCGACCCTATAAAGTATATATACTCTTGATCAGCATCAACAGCCGAGTCGATATAGCCATGTCCTTCTGTCCGTCCGTCCGTATGAACGATTAGATCTCAGAGATGGTAGAAGATAGAGGTTTAACATGCATGGGACATATATTTCTTATACTTGCAGACAGATAAAATTTATTTTAAATTTTTGCCACGTCCCCTCCCGCTCCCGCAATTTGGAAAAAACGTCATATCTCCCACAGTTTTGATTATAGATTTTTCGTACCTTCTAGTGATATCTAGTACCCAAAATTATTTATCGATTTACTGAAGGAATGATAAAGATCGGATGAACGATACACAAGTTTCATAAGCAAAAACAAGCAAAAATTTAACCGACTCGGCTGTTGAGGCTGATTAAGAATATACAAACTTTATATGGTCGGAAATGATTCCTTCTGCCTGTTACATACATTTGCACGACTTTAGAATACCATTTCACTCTACGAGTAACGGGTATAAATATTGCACGATAACCACGTGACTCCTTGGATGTATTATAATATTATAGTCGGGAGCAAATGAACTGCTACAGAGTATGTTATAGTCGGGCTTGACCCACTTTCTCACTTGTTTTTTATAGATTTGAAGATTTATAATTGGAATTGATACGCAAATCGTTAGCTTCTAGGCTGCATTTGGAGTCGGCGTTCAAACCATTCTCGTCCTTTGAGAATGTTCTAGTTTTAATACACTAAAAGCATATTTGTAATTAATATTTTTACAACTATGTCCTCTTGCATGTTACAGTTATCTGGGCATCAACGATAGACCCTTATTCCCCAGCTGATTTTCACATTTACTTAAGCTTTCCAAGCACATCCTGTCAACTTCATTTGCGGTTGAACGTTAACCATGATTCGTCCTCGCATCCGCTCTCAATTCGGTCAGAAATGGTCTTGGCTCACTTTAAAAACAATAGTGTACGCCTCTTGGGCACTTGGAATCTTTCCGTTCACCTTCAACGTTCAGGCTGGGAAATTGCACCGTTCCAAATGGCTTCTATTCTATGGCATAGTGTTGAATGTTGGCATCATCTGTCTGGCACTCCAACAGAAAGCGATTCATGATGAACTACCTGTTATTGATCCTTTCGAAAGGAATCCTTTGCTCGGGCAAATCAATTCTTTAATTGGAATTCTAAGCGCTGTAAGTTCCTGCGTTACTTTTATAAGAACTTACTGGAGAAGTCGTGATCTGGTGGCAATTCTCAATGAGCTGCTGCTGATGGAACATCATCACTTTACTTATTCATCGCTGGATGATTGCCCAAAATATGATTATTATGTGATACAAAAAGGCTTGGCCACAATTTGTGGAACAGGATCCGCAATGTTTTTGCAATTCGCCTTAGCTGGACTCCAAATGCCCTTTATGCTAGTGATGTATGCAAACATTTTACATTTGGCCGTGCATTTGGTGATCGTACAGTTTTATATGGGCATTTTATACATCTATCGGTTTATGTGGAATATCAATTGGGAACTGCTTGAGCTGGTCCATAAGCTAAGAGTGGATGCCACCATAAACTATCCACGGATTTCACTATTGATTTCTCACTACAAACGACTTTTGGAACTCAATACACGTTTGGTCGCCATCTATGACTATCAGATGGTATTGACCATGATCACAGATCTGGGCTCAAATATCATAGTCGCATTTTTCTTCATCGTATTCAGCATCAGTATACCCGGCGTGTCGACTTTTATGTCAATGATCACATTTCCTCAGGCCATGGTTATTATTTTGTGGGACTTTTGGTTGATCATAGCAGTTTGTGAACTGGCCGAACGAGCCGCAAATCAAACTTCTGAGATACTGAAGCTTTATAATGATATTGATGGCATGGATATTGAACTGGGGCGCAGGGTGAGTCAAATTATATTTGCTGATTTCGTATTAATGCAAATTTTTATTTTAGTTAGAAAATTTTGCCCTATTCTGCAGTCATGAGAAGCTAAAATTTTTCCAGTGTGGATTATTTTATGTCAACAACTCAATGGGATTTGAAATGATTGTGACAAGTGTTTTGTATTTGCTCTTCTTGGTGCAATTCGATTATATGAATTTGTAGTGTCACTTGCAACTAATTTATAAATTTTATAAAGGCACCAATCCCTTACCCTCATTAAATAAAGAAAGCAGCATTTGCTGATCTGCAGTTCAGGGGCGTTAGGTTATGAGTTACCCATCTACGGACTAGTACCAAAAACAACATTGAAACCAATGAAAACTTTTTTCAATACGGCAATTTGAATTGCATTAGGAGCATTTTGCTCAACACCAATAAACAAGCTTTATTTCGAAGCCAGCGTACCAACAATTGAAACAAGGACTTAACAATTACAAGCCCAAGTATTTAACACAATAACGCATTCATATGATACGCCCCTCAGAAAAACAACAGAAAATATCACTAAGAACAAAACCAAAAGATTCAGGACCTCTGCCCTTCACAAATGTATAAATGTCTGCTCTACATTAGATATAAAGCCCTGTGTAACCAAAGTTTTGTCTAAAGGACCACCCCCCTGGCACTTTAAAGAAGAAACAATAGATACGTACCTTCGATCCTTTACTAAATCTTATATAGACAAAGACATCTTATTATAGGAATTCAACGAAACAAAACACGAATTAAGTAACCATACACTTAAATACACCGGCGCATCCTTAAACAAAGAAGCAACAGGATATGCAATAACCACTGAGAAGGAAGTTTTTTTGATCGCGATTTTGCCCAGCTATTCATCTGTGTATACTGCAGAGATAATAGCTTTACTAGAAGCAGTACAAATAGCAGTCAGGAAAACTGGGAAAATATGCATATGCTCCGACGAATATGCTGACGAAGCAGCGAAAAGAGCAACAACATCACCTCTTATCACATCCTCAAATATTAATAAAAAAGAACTTAATAGATACATAAAACACGCACACTTCACTCTGGTACCAGTCCTTAAATCGGAACAAAAACAATATCGACCACTACCACCAGCAGGCAGAAATCAGGCGGCTACCAAGAAAAGAACTGGTAAAACTTATCAGACTGCGACTTGGACATACAAGGCTCACCCACGAACATGGGGTTTTAGAAAACAATAGTAACTTCTGCCATCTCTGCAACTCCACTGAACCACTCACAGTAGATCTCGTATAAAACGAGAGCATTTCACTGCAGAGCCAAAAGGACAGCTTCTCCAAGCGAAACCAAACCTTTCTCCTCCCAGATCCATCTCGAAAAAACCTTCTAGATATTATTAGATTCCTTAAATCATCTGATATTAATCACATGCTGTAAGTATTATTACTTTCAATATATAATAATCTATAATCTGTTACTTTAAGCTAAAGTCCTTCTCTTTATCTAAATGTATATTCAATCAACCTGTAAAAAATAATAAGAATAAGTCGAAAGCCGCAGTGAGTTCAAAATTTAGCTCTTTTTCCATTGAAAAAACGCAAAAAACGGCCGAAAATGTTGCTGTTGTGAGGCTAAGGTGTATTTGCTCAAGATTCCCAACCGAATTGCATTTCGGTTCCGGTTCTGGAACGTACCTAAACATATGTTTCTGTACATGGTTTTGTTTTGGTTCCAACATTATTTCGGCATTCGGTTCTGATTGGTACCTGGACCTGGATACTGGAAAAATATAAAGAAAGATCAGTCACTGCTAAATGGTTTGTAATGCGAATTTTGAATTTTGCGAATGTGTTCAGTTCGTGTACGAGTGAAGTGTTTGAGTCAAGGACGCTTACCTTATCGTAAATAAATGCAATTTCGATTATGCTTTTTCGATTATGCTTGTATCTGAAAATAGCGGTCCTCATGATCTCTTTGCATTTGTACTAATTTGGTTCCGTTTTTGTATTTTTTTTTCGCTATTTAATGATTTCTTCGTCACAGTAAAATTATATTAAATTTACTGTCTGCTATGGCCTTTTCTCTTCACCATTGGTCATCCATTGTATTCTATCGCGGTTCGGTATGATCGGTATATGACATATTGCAAAAACGGTTGAAATAGATGGAAATATGTTAGCATATTCTCAAATAGGGAATGCAAAGCGCTTATATGGTGATTATGGCGGAGAGCGCTGATGAAATGCAACGAATGATTGAGCAAACGGAGCTGTATTGTCGACAATGGGGCTTAGAAATAAACAAGGATAAGTCGGAAATAATGGTTGTGCGGGACGGAGGAGGGCGACGCCCCGAAAATGAAAGATGGATTATCGGGGGCTTCGCACTGGAGGTTGTTAAAGAATACACATACTTGGCAGTAACATTAACACAAAACATGAACTTTAAAACACATCTTAACCACAAACTGAAGAATGCTACAATGGCGGTGAACAGTGCATGGAAAAGCTTCATGGGAAAGAAGGGCATTGGAAATTCGGCCAAATATCAGCTTTTTCAGAATACTGCAAGAGCGATAATGCTGCATGCGGCGGAAGTATGTGGACATCAAAGTTACAAAGATGACGTGGAAAAATTGATGAAAATCTTCCTTAAAAAGTTATTTCGACTGCCAGTGAATACCCCAAGCTATGCACTATATCGCCCATTATTAGTCTTACACTTCTTTGCATTTCCTCATTTAAATTACCAATATCATTGAATAGGCTTAAAGTCACAGAAGTTCTCAAAACAGGCCTATCGGCGATGTATCTCAACACGTTGACGACTCACTTTAGGTACATAAACAAAATCATGGGACTTCCGCAACATCGACTGCCGCAAATAGTGGCGCTAGAAATGCTCATGGAGAAAACACTGTGCCTCTGAATTGGCAGCAGCTCTTTGATGCACACAATGTAGAGTGCGACGTTCCACACCCAGAGACATCTAGAACGCGTCGGCGAGATTGAAATCGGCTTCAATTTAAATTCTTTTCTTCTTGATTTTTGTGAAGAATTCGAATTCGAGAAGACAATTGATCTCGACTTCGAATTTGTGGGCGAGGAAAGTGCGGGGAGCCATAAGCGAAGAGCGCGAGCAAAAAATTAAAACAATTCTCGCTCTTGCTACGAAGCTGCAAGCAGCGAAGACACCATTGAAATTGGCAGCAAGAAGATGGATAAGGAGCCATACACTTGTATTCTTAAGTTAGAAGAGTTCATTACTCAATCCCTACATTTACCTACATATATCCGGTAAACAACGGCAAAACTGTATTAAGAATTAAATATATAAAAGCCTTTTTATTTTTATTTATAATAAATATAATTAGATAAAATCAAGACTTACTTTCAAGAAGATATATTCTTGAAAGCAAAACTTCTCATGCTTATTTTCAAGATCTATGCTTGAATTCGAGACTTTCCATGCTTACAACCAAGAAGATGTATGCTTGAAATCGATACTTTTTGTGTTTACAACCAATAAGATCTGTGCTTGATATGAAGCCGACTTAATTAAAATTCAAGCATTTCAGTCTTAAAAATTCGTGCTTGATTTCAGTATTATCGGCTTGGATCCAAGAATATTCCGACTTACCGTACTTTTGACATCAAAACTGCTTGATATCAAGCACGATCGGCTTGGGTTTTTCTCTGAGTGTAAATACTGAAGAATGGAATGCAGCGCAGGAGGCTATACTTGTTGCGATAGACAAGAATCATAGATTTAAGTGTGAAGCTCAAGCCAGAAGAAGTGAATCAAGAATATGGTACAGTCAGCTCAACTACAACCTTGGCAAAAGCAATTATTTTAGTGAGCAATACAAGCACAGAAGCTATTGGAATTATTTTCAAAACCAGATGTGAACTGCTTCCACTGGGATACCGACCGCACTACAGTGATAGAATTTGTACTTTAGGTAATGCGCAATCGAGAGAAGATATAATTCACATTATAGCATTATGCCCTATCCGGGCGGAATACAGAGTAGCATTTAATAAAATTTATTTGAAACAGAAGGAGGCAACTGAGCTACTCAATGGGAAAAATTGGCAGGAATTTCCGAAACTCGTCAAAGCTATAATAAATTAGAGGAAAAATATTGTACTAGAAAACTATTAAATTTAAAATATAAAATAGTGAGAAATTGTTAAATATATCTAAGAAATACCTTATAATTATATATTGTTAGAATATAAGGCTAACAGTAAATTAACCGAGCCAAAAAAATGGAAATAAACATACTACTACTACTATTCTCAAATATGATATATGTAAATATGTCAAGTATGCAAAAAGTATGACGATTTAAAATAATCTACTTTTCGTGAAACATATTTGTATGCAATCAGAAATATTGTGGGTAAACAGTGGGGAACAGTCCAAAATATAATTCTTAAAAATCAGAAAACATATTTCAAAATTTGTTCAAAATTATCTTTTTTTTGCTATTTCAAGATTGAGTTTCTAGAGCCTTTTCGTCAGTATTCAAATTTCAAATCAGACTTATCGTCGTAAAGAGCTTCGATCTCTAAACTATGTACATAATAAAAAGAAAGCCAATCATATTAAAATCCAACAACACAATTTCTACAATTTCTTAAAATCTTGGACGCGGACAAAGTCGCGACGGATTCAGCAAGAAAATAATAAAAATTCTTATGAACTTAAAGACAATTTACAGAAACAAATGAAAATTAAAAGTGGCCTCAGCTTCGAAAAAACTGTTAAAATCGGTCGCACTCAAAAGTCGCATCATTCAATCTGCGACGCCAATTTCATTATTGCAGACCGCATGCTGCAGGTTTTCGCAGCTTTGACAATGCTGCGCCCTAGGTGAATAGAGAATTACATCTGTCATTTAAAGCTCACAAAACTGAGCTGTATGAAAAGTGATGCAAAAACTTACACGATATTTCTTAACATTCGCTTGGCCACATCAGCTTTAAGTAACTTATTAACTTTGGGATCTTCTTTTGCTACAGACTGTTATTTTGCTCAATTTACCCTTGAGCGATTTGGTAGTTGGTTTTATCAATTCAGCTGCAGCTATGAATGTTCAACATAATAATTTTTGCAACCAGTTTCTTTAAAGCCTTTTATTTGTGTCTTACAAATTCATAAAGTCAAATTGCACCAGGAAAAGTAAATACAAAACGCTAATGATGATCATTTGAAAACCCATTTCATTGTTAACGTAGAACATTCCACAATTTCGAACTCGTAATCGTCGATGACTGCAGAATAGGGCAATTTCATTGATCTTAAAGAAAGAAACGAAAAGCGATTAGAAATAGTAACAGACATTTGATCACTGATCACTGATCAACTGTAAAAAACTACTCTTATTACTTGGCATACTGTTAAAATCAATTAAAACACAAAAGAACCAAACATAAATTTGTGATCAAATATCAAGCTTCTCTGCTTCCTGCGCCTCTTATTAGTCTTACACTTTTTTGCATTTCCTCATTTAAATTATCAATATCATTGAATTGCTTCAAAATCACAGAAGTTTCCCCACCAGCTCGTTCAGCCAGATCACATACCACAATATTTAACCAAAAGTCACAAAAATTTATGATCAGCGCTACTGGAGTCATAATTATCATCACAATGATCGACATCTGATGTAGACTAATGCTGAATACGATCAAGTAATATACAACCATAATGTTGGCAGCCAGAAATGTGATCATCATCAATGTGATCTGGTAATCCAGCAGGTGTTTATACAGCAAAAGCAGCAGGCATATTCGGGAACAGTCTCGAGTTGGATTTTTGCCCAACTGATTGGCCAGACCCAGCAGTTCTCCATTTATGAGCCACACGAAACGATAGATATACAAAACGGCTAGACAAAAATGGGTAGCCACCAGAAGAACTCCCATTTTAATTAGGCACACCACAATCACATTCTGAATGGGCACCTGGTTGCCTGACGTGTTAAAATGTATGGCAAAGGACGCTAAAATCTGACTAACCATTAACGAAGCCTTCTGAATTACGTAATAATCAAATTTGGGACAATCGGCTAGAGAAGCATGGGGAAAGTAACGATATTCCAGGCAGTAGCAGCAGATGATTAAAAAACTTCGTGCAGCTCTGACTCTGCCACAATGTTCGCAAATGTATCACTGCCACTCCAGCCACAGAAAGTATTCCAGCCAAAGTGTTGATTTGATCCAGTAAGCGTTATGCTGGAAAACCCTTAACTTCGGCTGGCTTTTTTGAGCCATTCTTTCCTGGTACAACAGTAGGCAAAAAATCAAGACCAAATTTAAGAGTAAGCCATAGATGAGCAACTGTGGAGAGTAACGTAAGTTTCTAGTTTTCAACTCAAATGTAAACGGAAATAGGCCAAGTGCCCAGGAACTGTAAAATGTGGTGCCTAAAATATATTCCACCAAATTCCGGCGCCGAGTAACAGTTGGATTCTTTTTTTGATATAGTTCATTTCTAAAAAGTTCTTAAATTAATTCTTGAAAAAACGGGTATACATAAAGTACGCAAAAACAAATGAACTGACCAAGCATTTAAACTTAGAAAAATGCTTGGAAAGTAAATGAGGCTGAAATGGTCTCATCCAATATCGATTACTTCTTAATATAAGAATTTTCATACTTAGGGATAATTTCTCATCTCAGTTCAGTTATTTGATACTTTATGTGATAGATATGGAAGATGTCCGATTTCACATCACAAGTATACCGCAACACATTCTTACAAAGAAGTAAATATATATTCAAAAGCTCCTCCTAATTAGTCCTTGAAAGTATGTCTTTGTTTTGAATCAAATACGGCTGCAAAGATGCAATGGCCATGAATTCACCAACGACTTATGGGGGGATTCTCCATGTCGAGGCTGTTTTTTGTAACTTTTTTAAATGAAATCTTTTTTGAAAACGCAAGGAGTTTTTCCAATTCTGTTTTTTTATTGTGTTACAAACAGATTAAAGTAAACAAACAAATTTTTCTGCTCCGATATAAGGGCTGTTCAAAAAGTTCTCGGCCGTCAAAGTGGGGTGTCCAAAAAAAAAGTATAGTGCTGGCGACCAGGATTTCTCGTGTCCAGGTTGTCCGAAATGAAAAGGAAAAACGGGGCTATAATCAGTATAGATGTCATTCTGGTCTGAGCCTCGATTTTGTGATTTTTGTTTTGACAAAATGGCGGCTATTGAAAAATGAGAATTCGATTTTGGGCCCTTTTTTGTAGTTTTGTGTAAAAACAAATAGTAAACATTTTTTTAAAATTATGATTGAGGGTCTGACCAGAGTGGTGACAATTCTGCGTCGATTTCACTTAGTTTCATCAAAATCGGTTCGGTGTAACTGGAGACATCATGGCCGCCAGTTCGAAAAACGTGGTTTCGAGATAACTGCGTTTAAAGTTTGAAGTAATTTTAAAAAAAATTAAATTAAATATGTTCGAGTATGGTGACAATTCTGCGTTTGCATTTTGTTTCATCAAAATCGGTTTAGTAGAACTGGAGAAAAGTGGCTTGGCAGTCAGAAAAAGTTGTTTTGAAAGTAACCCAAAAAATTACAGAGATTATATACTTTGCCTGTTAGCTTTTGTTTTATTGCTTTTTCTGTCTATATTGCAGCACAAAAAAAATTAGCAAGTCTTTTGCTAGATTTTTAAATCGTTCGCTCGCTTTCGGCTCACGCAGCCTAAGCATTGTGTAGTAATAGCCTTCAATAATTATCGATTAATAATTGATATCGATCTGAGGTGACAACATGTTACCATTTAAATTCATTATTATTTATTTTCAGCTATTTCTCAGCTTTATTTATTCGAAATTTATTTACTCAAAAATCACTCGTTTTAGCGAAGACATTGTTCGACAACAAAGGCTATATCTTCGAAAGTATTTCGAATTTCAAAAAACCCTTTTAGGGCGATATACTCAAATATCCTAGCTATAAATAAAACTATGAAAAAAAAATCGAAAAAAAATTTTGCACTTGAAGAATCCTCCCTTAAAGGAATTACTGTAGATCAGAAATCTACCTGCACACCATAGTCTCAAAACACGGAGAAAAAAAACCAATCTTAAATCTAGATTGTATATATGATTTTCGAGAATTTTGCAACATAATACATTTCTGTGTGTGTGACGTTTGCGTTTACTCTCGCGCTCACTCACCCGCTCTCTAAGCAAAAGCGCTTAGTTCAGAATTTTGGGTGACCGCCACACCTGTTATCGTTGTATCATGCGCTCACTCTCTTGTTCTCACGCTCACTCTCTCTCCAGCTCTTTACAAAAGCGAATAGTCCACAACATGGTGAATGATAGAAGCGAACGGTAATGCACAAGCAAAGAAAACCAAATGGTCTGCGTCTATTTCAATTTCACAGGCACACATCTACTGGCCGTTTTTTTGGCATTTCCACCCACTTCGCGGTCAAATTTTAAAAATTTTCCTTCATAGTGCGCGCCTGCATAACTAAATGAAGAGATTTATAGAGTATTATAAGTATAGAGATTTATAAGTATAGATACGGTCGGAAATGATTCCTTCTCCCTGTTACATTCTTTTCCACAAACTTAATATACTCTGTGTACCTTTGGCACACAGATACATAATTCAATTTACAGAAAAGTTGAAAATACTCATTCATAATATCGCCTGTTGTAGAAAGGAGTATAGTGTTGTCAGTCCTTGCCGTCTTCATCCGATAAAAAGCGGCTTCCCAGATTGGCGCTTCTTATGCCAGATAAAATTGGGCATACACCAAGCAGATGCATGACGTCTTCAGTTGCGCGTAAATTACCGTGGCCTGTATTTAAGACTAAGCGTCTCTCAGCGAATCCGACAGATAAGAAAAATGGCTTGTGTGTCGGTCATGAAAGTATTACCTGTACACAAAACTTTTAAAGGATTTTTAAGCCTCATCATTAAGCATTCTTTTTCAGTATATGTCGTTTCGCAGAAGTATGCCATTTTTCATACTGATTTTTACACGGAAAAAATCACTACATATTTTTTAGTAAGATAGAAGTCTAAAATTCTGTTATAAATTGTATCTACATTCTTTCCTCATGTGCTTGGAAGGCTAAAGTAAAGTAACATGAACCCGTGCCTTCTCTGAGTTGTGCTTTTGTCACGCGTATGTAATAAGAAAGAACGCTGTTCTTTTCTAGCACGTTCTTTTTCATATGTTTGGAAGGTTAAAAGTCACCATAACATGAGACGTTGCCTTCTGTAGGCAGTGCTTTTGGCACCTATTAATGGGAAGAAGAAATGCGGAATGAAAAGACAACCGAAGCAAGCCAAGGGAAAGATGGCAAAATAAAGAGGACAAACGGGACAAAATGAACATTTGAACACAGCAGCAATTGCGTGCCTTAAAAATTTAAAAAATCAAAGCTTACTTTTATTGGAAATTAAACCGATCTGTGAATTATATGAATAATAATATAATATAGTAGTTTCCACAGACTCAACTCAGCAATATATGGTGGGTCAAAATGTATATAAATCATCACGAAATACCTTGTCTAAAATTTTAAAATTCCACAGTGACTTAAAAAGGAAGGGTATTCTTTCGAAGATTTCAGATAGGCGTTTCAAAGAACCAAAAACAAAGTATACAAAGCAGCTTCAGATGCTAAAAAAATCAAATATAACTTTTAAAAGACAATTTAAATACTTATTGTATTATAATATTTACATATATTTTTTTTAAATTTTTGTTCGGGACTTGGATTAAGCAAAATGGAATAAAAAATTTACAACGTCAATTAAAACTAAAAAATACACATTTTTTTCAAATTTTTTTTTTTGCCGCGTTCTAAAGTCACATTTTTAGTATGCTCTTTTTCATGCCATCCAAAATGGGTTCTAATAGAACGTGTTTATCATACATTCTTTGCGCAGCGAACGCCGCATGCATTGAATATTCCCTTCCGACGGATGGACTTCTGGAACTGTTCTATGAGAAAGAGAAATTAGAAGGGCCTCCCGAACGATTCACGAAGTTGAAGGCAACAACAAAATCGCAAATCGCTAAAATACCAACCCAAAGATGCATTATTTGACGGTTTCACGCCTTAATAAAAGCGAATGGAACTTATCAGTTTTGGGAACTACTTCTTCGGTGAAAAAGAAGTTGTAAAGATGTCCATTTTTCATGGTATCAGGTCCGACTGGGATGACAACTCTGGGCCATCCGGTCTAAACATACAATGAAACGCTGAAATGGGAAGTCCGCTATTAGTTTTCGTCGATGACGCATGTCCTTGAATACTCAGCATTTCATTAACTTGGAAAACTCCAAAACTGAATAGATACGTGGATCTCAATAAAACACTCATCGTTTTTACGAGATGGTATCCGAAAACTGCCAGTAGTAGTAGCTAGCGATGGACAAAACTTTTCAAAAAATTAATTTTTAACAAATTTTTGACAAAAAAAGTCAAACTTGGAAAAAAATAATTTAAAACTTTTTTGTACAGGTAAGAATTAAGCGTTTCCAAATTGTGATTCAGTTTTTTGTATATGTTTCGGACCACACTTTAACTGGCTTGGCATAGAAATAAGTTTATTTCTCTGCTAAAAACTTTCTGCAACAGCAATTGAAGGGGCCCTTTTTCCGCGATCCATGAGCAAAGACTAAACCAATTGGAAATGTTTCGAACATTATTTTTGCACTGTAAGTCTAGTAATTTTGTTCTTAAATTAAGAAACCGTTCAATGAAGGTGCGAACAGTATTGTATTCAAAAATGTTTGTTCTTATTTTTTTTAGAATGTTTCAATGTTTTAAGTACAAATATGTAAATTTTATACTGAGCGTACTAGAACTCTGGCAGTCATTTTTTTCTGAGTGGGCAACCTGCTATACATGACAATATTGTTCTTGAAGGCAGACCACCACCTACAAAGTTCATACGATAAGCACCCTCTATTATACTCTTTCGTTCATTATCATACCTCTGTCTTTTTCATTCAACCTGCACAGTTAAGTACGTTGAGCTCCTTTTCTAATTAGTTATTTAATTAATAATTTCCACGTTAAGTGGAATACAACGAGCTCGCAATTGGTTGCTGCTTGACTTGCTACAAAAGTGAAATTAATCTATACATCAGCTATATTAACTGCCACGTTCATTACATTGGATTCTAGGCCATGATGAAATGAGTAAATTAATTTTACCAAGCAGAAAATTTGTTTAAGAATTCATCAAAAAAACTTACGGAAACATTTTAAGCCTAATTGGTTGGAGAAGTCTCTGGTCTCTGCACAGTATTTGGCTTTTGTGTAAAATCTTGCAAGCCGGTCTCACAAGACCAAACAACATTTTAAGTGACAGCAGAAGTTGAAATATTAAGCAGACGACTGCATCAGGAAGGAGGTGTCATTTGCCTGATATGAATAACACGGGAGCAATAAAAGCCAAAGGATATAAGTGAGATGTGTTCGGACTAAGTGAATGGCTTGTTGACTCTTCAAGTCAGTTCAAGCTGAAATGTGTGTGAAATGAATGAAGGAAAATGGGAGCAAAGCTGCAGGGCTTGGGCAGGAATTCAAATAAGCGAATTGAATATAGAATGAATAGGAAAACTGTATCAAAATTTCTAAGCTAAGGATTTAAGGTTCACCAAAGTGCAAAAGTGAGCTAAATAAAGTTTCAACTTAAACGGTTGTCAAACATTAAACAAAAAACTGCCCAGACGATGGTAACATTTATTCAAATTGCAAAACTGACAGCAACAATTAGGCCAAAAAGAGAATAAGCCGGAAACTTTTACATGTCTAAACTGGCACCTACATACATAGCAAATAAGTATATATGTAGACCCCTGCCAACCGCTGTCAATGGCAGGCCTCTGGGCCCCATTGAGGGCCCCATTATCTTCGATTATCGACGACACAAAGCCAAAACAACAACAACAACAACAGCAGCACTCAACACAAGCGCGTAAATTGATTTTTATTATCCTGTGCATAAGAATCGCTTGCTACTCCTCCATCCTTCGGCCAGCCCCAACTGTTTGCTTATTTGGCACAAAAAAGAAGCAGAATACCCCTCAAGTTTCTGGCAAACAAATATATATTCGAGTATACATAAGCATTTGATTTATTACCCTCGCTCAGGACATCCGCCAATTGATGCGCCACGTGCCCTGCCCTTTGTTTACACAATAAAAATCCTGAGGACGGCATTAGGTCAACTTTTGTTGTCGGTTGAGAGCGGGAGCATCAGGCGAGAAAGTTGCAACTCGTCAAATGTTGTCCATAATCTGTTTGGTTCAAGTTGATTTTGCCAGCTTTCAATTTGTTTTATTAAAATGACGAAGCCAGATGGTTATGATTATGCGAACTCATTTTGTTGATGTCGAAAACAATGCTGAGATTTGCATTTTCAATAATATGAACAATTGGATAGATATTTTGGTGCCATTATATTGCTTTTGCTTTTATAATTTGCGACAAAACGATTACACATTTTCATTGAAGAGAATGACCTTAAACAGGTGTGATTCATTGTTGCTTTTCTACGGAAAAGTTAACATTTTGTCAACTTGAGGCGTCAGGTTTTCAACAGTTCGGCCATTAAATTCTTCCAATATCTGGCAGATCGGCTTTAGTTGCCAGTCTAATTGTTGTTCAAACTGCCAAACTTCCACACAATTGGCCATTATTTAATTTGGCAAACTTCCCCTTTGAGCTCGACCAAAAGTTTTGTGTGCTTCGCCATCGGCCCATTCCTCCCCAGCCGCCATGGCGGATTATATAAATAAATGAAAAATTATAACGCATTGGCAAACCAATTAAGACAGCCTCGGCTTTGGGTCTCTCGCCGTCAATTGAACAATTGGCGGGCATTTATTGTAATTAGGAAAAGGGCTGCGGGTAATTTTTTCCCATTTCGCAACTTCAAAGCGAAGGTAGAAAGGTTATACGGTTGATTGCCTGCTGCATAAAAGGTAAAAGTCAATCAAATTTATGCCAAAGCTTGTGGCGAAGACGTATAAATTGAAGTTAAAATTCACTGATAAACTTTGTGTCAGACCCTCTGGCGATCCAGCCTTCCCGCCTAATTACAATAAACGCCGAGGCAGCGCAATTTTTTGGAAAATGCCTTGCGGCAAATTTTAATTAATTTGATGTACAAATTTGCTAAGGTGCTGTGTAAATGGGAAGTACTTGACCTTGGCTGGAAGGAAAGGATGCAGAAATAAAGAAAATTAACGGATCAAAATTAGTCACGGATAATTAAAGTTTAACTCTCAGTGCAACTTTCATTAACATGTTTTTATATAGGTAATCAAAAGGCGGGATAAATTTATTATTTTTAGTTTATGCACTACGGCATGAGCTTAAACTAATCAATCTTGACTAACAGTATATGATCGTAGCGGTCGTAACTCAAGTCCTTGAAAAGCTAGGTTCCCAAATCTTTCGAAGCTTGTATCGAGATCACATCTTCATAAGTGGGAGAAAGAGGGGACAAATCTTAAGTAGGATTTTAGACATGTGTCTAAGCAATCATGTGCGATGCGTGTCAACTTTGTTTTTCAAAGTTTGTAAGGTTAAACCTAGAAACTGGTGTGGTTCTTGAAGCTATATTAAAGGATTATCCTCTGGAATCAGTGGAGGAGACTCAGGAAGGGATCTTCCTGGGATTTGAATGTAAATATTACATATCGAGCTTAAATTAATCTCGAACATGCATATAAAATTAGCCTGCTTTAGGATATATACATTTGTCCGAGCGTCTAGTTTATTGGCTTAATATACATATTTGAGTGTAGTTGATGGCACTGATCCCAAGCTGTAATGACGGGCTGGCAGTTTCCAATGGGTTGTAGTTAGTTTTCTGTCTGATTTTTATACTCAGTACCGAAGGTACATAGAGTATATTAAGTTTGCGCAAAAGTATGTAACAGGCAGAAGGAATCGTTTTCGACCCTATAAAGTATATATATTCTTGATCAGCATCAACAGCCGAGTCGATATAGCCATGTCCGTCTGTCCGTCCGTATGAACGAAGAGATCTCAGAGATGGTAAGAGATAGAGGTTTGACATGTATGGGACATATATTTCTTATACTTGCAGGCAGATCAAGTTTATTTTCAATTGTTGCCACGCCCCCTCCCGCCCCCGCAATTTGGAAAATTCTCCTTTGGAAATCTCCTACAGTTTTGGAGATAGATCGTTCGTACCTTCTCGAGATACCTTGCAAACAAAATTATTTATCGATTTGCTGAAGGAATGATAAAGATCGGATGAACGATACTCAAGTTATGGGCAAAAAACGGCCACTTAACACCACCCACCCCCCCCACCAATAACCACAGCAACATACCCTAACCGTTCAACACGGGCAATCTTAGTGCGAGAGAGAAAGAGAGAAACTTAGAGAGCGCACCGCGTTGTGCGCGGGGTGTTAACTGGCCGTTTGACTCCTGAGCAAATGCGAGTGTAAGGGTACAGAGTATGTTATAGTCGGGCTTGCCCGACTTTCTTTCTTGTTTTTCTGTGTAGCTGCCATAGGAACGTTCGGTAGAAAAATTACATATATGTGTCAGTGGACTCAGGTTATATGTCCGGGGTGATCAGCTACAGAATTTGATAAGTAATAATGTGGAGGAAAGCTTGTGTATACTTCTCGCTGTGATGTTTGTGTCGTAGTTAAGTTAACGAACTGTTTTCGTTGAGTATAAAAAATGTAGTACTAAGCATGTGCACCGAGAACAGATTGGAGAAGTTGAGTCGATGGTAACCTCGGGTTGAGGCCGTTGCTTCGAGCAACGTTGGTCCAAGCAGGGTTGAGGTTGCCTCACGTCGTGTACTTTCGTCTGCCACGCGTTGTCGACTATCGTTTGCCACTCGCTGTGGACTTTGCTTGGCATTCGATGTGGACTTTGTGTTGAGATCGAGAACTTGCAGGTAGACACAGGCTGACATCAACTGCCAAACAAAGAGCGTCTTGGGTTGTAGCAGATTGCCAGTGGTCGATCAGGTATGGGGATGAAGGATGCGGTGAAGATCCAAATTCAGCTGCGCGACGTAATTCCATAAGTATGCGTACAAAGTAAGATCTGAAATATTGGTCGGATGCTTGACCAACCAGATCGGTTACATGTAACTGCAGCGTCGGCTGAGTGGAGTTTAAAATCGGCGGGATTGCTGACTTATTGACAGGTGCTAGACCGCCACACGTGGGTAGCAGGCGCGGGCAGCGGTTGGTCGACAGCATGGGCTGCAGCAGGATGTGGACAGCTGGACTGGTAAGGGGGCAACAGACAGGAGGTCGGCAGCATTTACACAAAAAAAAAAAAAAAACACTCCTTTTCCGCTTGTATCTGTGTGTTTATGGGCATCGGTGGCAGAGTTTGAACGCATGTGTTTGCGTGAGTGAGGTTGTGTGGCCAAAAAGCCTAGAGATGTTGCTGCTGTTGAGGATCTGGTTGGCTGGATCCTGTTGAGCCTGAACAGGTGACTGATTGAGTTGGAGTCGAGTGAACTGCAGGCGCAGTCAATCACTATGCAGTGACGGGAAACAAGCCAGAAACTCATTTGCTGACGCGTTAGGGATGGAGATAGACAACCATGCTATCGCGTGATTACGATTGTTGGTGTGGCCAGGGCTGCCACAATGGGCAAAAAGTCGATTGAGCTTTATCCGTCCATCTGTTCGTGTGTCTGTTTCTCCGCGAACAAGTCCCTCAGTTTTGAAGCTACCGAGCTGAAATTTCGCACAAAGTCTTCTTTTTACTGCACGCTAATTTGTCGGAGCCGACGGGATCGGATGACTACTTCTTGTAGCTGCCATAGAAATGTTCAGTCGGAAAATGGGTTAGTTTAGTGGGAAAAACTTTTTTGTTTTCAATATCAGCGCTCTTAAGCTCGATCATTGTTAATATTATATGATTTTAGGCTGATCTGCGAAGTTTGTTTGAAATCGCTAACCGTTGAATGGAACTTTTACAAGTGTATTAAAGCTTCGGCTTTCTCGTTTGCAGTTAAATATTGATTTTACATTTGATCCTCTAAGTGTCATATCATATTTAGGCTTGCTTTTCCCTCCACCACCTTTGGCTAGCGAAGTTCCTAGCAAACTCTAGTGAGGCATATCACCAGTGCATTTTAGGATAATCGGCTTAGAGCAGCAATAATTCTACCCAAAATTTACGAGCGACTCTTAAAATGGAATATTTTGAGAGAACTGCAACCTTTAGAATTTTTTATTGTATTAATAAAACGCGGAACAATTGCTTGATGTCTTCTCTAGCAGCCGTGCTCGTATCCCAGTCAATAAATCAAATAAATTGGCATTCGTTTTGTAGAAGACGAATTCGCAGAAACTTTTGGCAAGACGGCGAACCAACAACCGGGAAGGAATTTCAGTGCACAGGATAATAAAAATCAATTTACGCACTTGTGCTGTGTGCGACGTGTCCGTAGTCTTCATTGTTGTTGTTGTTGTTGTTGTTACCGCCTCTGGCTTTGTCTTCCCGATAATCGAGTATAAGGGGGAGTTTTGGGTGGATTGTCTTCAAGTATGGAGTTCCTGTCATTGACAGTGGTTGGCCTGTGGGCGAATGACTGTACAGGATGCAGGATATTTGTGTGAGCGTTTTTTTATTGCTCGTGGCTGTTGCTTTATCTGCTCTAATTGTTGCCGTTAATTTGCCTAAAAGGCGTTTTAAATGAAGCGAAATTTAACAGTTTTTTTTTGTGAATTGCGTCTATTTGCATAGAAAACCACTACAAAAGCTGCAGCAAACAATAAATCAAGCCAAACCAGCCACAAGCCAAAGGAAGAAAGCTGCAAATCGTCGCTATGGAAATTAGCAGAGCACGAAAAACACACACACCCACAAGCAGCCAGGGGAAAACAAAGGGAAATGGACTGAAATTGCTCATGTTGGTTGCTGCTTTGTGTTCTCGCTTTTCTCCTCATTGCATTGTGTGCTCGCTGAAAATCCTTTCTGTGCTGACTTACGAGCAGCTCGTCCATTTTGTTTGGCCTTAATTGCACTTCTTTTCACTCTACCCTTCTGACTCTCCTTGGCTTTGGTTAAACAGCCTCATTTGAGCGGGAGTTTTCCTTTTTGTACTCCTTATAGTCCTGCGGCTACGTACATATCTCAGCATGGACTGGCGTCAAAAGTCAACAAGCCATTCACGTAGACACAAACTCCTTGCACATATCCTTTGGCTTTTATCACTCGTGGAAAGAAAACTTTTCCCCCCTTTTGATTGCAAAGTCACCTGCTGAATCTGACAAAGTCGCGTGTCAACACGGCACTGGCACTTCTAATCCCTCCTTCATGCAAAAGTGTTGCAGTTGCCCTCGAGTACTTCACTTGATACCAGACGGCACACTGTGCTCGGAGTGTAGGAGAAGCAATTAGGGAGCTGCTTCGTCACTTTAATATTCGTTGCTTATAAATTATAAAAGTCAAATTGCACCAAGAAAAGCAAATACGTGAAGCTGGTAATAATCATTCGGTATCCCATTTCATAGTTCACATAAAAGATGCCACAATGACGAAATCTCAAACGGCGATGACTGCAAAATAAAGCAAATACGCTGATCTGAAAAAGAAAAGAAATGGGAGTTAAGTGAGTAAAAGTGATTTCATTAAGAAAGAGGTTCGGTGCATTATCACAAAAATTTAGATTAAATTCAAAATTCAAATGAATTAGCATTGGTCATAAACAAGACCTCATGACAAACGAATAGAGCTTTTTCATACAACACTTACATCTCGTTCCATTTCTTTTTCAATAGTTTCAATATCATTGAAAAGCTGTATGATGTATGAAACTCTCCTTAGACCAGCGGTGTCCAAAGTGCCAAAAGCTTATCCCATGGGATGGGAACTCATAATTCTGCCGGCAACGCAGCCGACACATTTATAGAGAGAGAAAATATGTATGTTCTATAAATAGCACGCTCGCCGGCTTGCTCTATTACGATGCGCGTGTTCGGTTTTTGGTTCTCTCACGAGGCAGTTTTACTTCGTGTTTTGCTGCTACGCACACAAGCGCAATGTTTGATTGTGTGAATTAGGACTAATGCAATACACAATTATGAAAAATACTCCCAAAATGTTGGTGGCCAGAAATGTAATCATTAATAGCGTTATCTGAAAGTCATATATGACAACCAGCCGGGCACTTAGCTGCACTAGACGTGTGTATAGCGAAAGAAGTAAATCAATGCTAGCTGGTTCCACCTTCTTTGCCGCTCTTAGCTGATTAGCGGATTTCAAAAGTTCACGATTGAGGATCCACACATAACCTTAGATGTAGATCACAGCCAAGTGGAAATGCATGGCTACCGAAAGAACTCCGAATTGAACTACACATACAGTGAGAGCTCCAACTGCATATTGAAGACTGCAGTTCGGAGACAGGATGTACTCAAGCAGCAGCATGGTCACAAACTCCAGAATAGTAGACAAAATCTTTTGTATCAAATTTATAGAAATCTTCCAAATAATATTCCACAAAGTGGAATTGCAGATCTATCAGCTCATTGTGGATCGCACATAATTCTTCGCTCAGCTAAAAGTTACGAAAATGCACCAAACCAACTGTGAATAAGGTGAACATATCGCTCAAGTTTCGTATTTGCTTTTAATGTCTCTATTAGAAGAGGGCTTTCCTCTTCCTTAAGACTAGACACCATTAGAAAAACGAATCCAGCATTCAAGACAAGGCCATAGGCAATTAACCACTTGAAACGTCTCAATTTCCTTATCACGACATCGTATACAAATGAAAATATTCCCAACGTCCAAGTCCGTACAGAGTTGTCTTTAGAATAAAGTGAACTAATTTCTGTCGGAAGCCAACGCGAGGGCAGAACATTCTGGCCTGGCGAGTTACATTGAAATGGAAAGGCAATTTCCGTTCCTCGGTGGACAAATGATGTGCAAATTGATAGGCAAGGACTGTGTAAAATGGGGACTTGGGTGGTTGATGGCTGACGAAGGGATTATCTGGACGCTGGACAGTAGAAGCTAGCGTTTAATTAAAAGGGAATGGGGAATTCTAAGCATAAATAAGCTTGAAAGTCGGTCAACCCTGACTGTAATATACTCTGCACCTGGGAAAGCACATAAAAGTGGGATCAATATCAATGTGACATGGACTGGTTAATTTGGCATTATGTCAAATATCAATTTTTCTAAAATGCTAAAATGTCAATCTAATAAACGCGTTAGCTTCAATAGGATGATTTATTTTGAGAAATACAAGGGTATAATTACATAAATCGAAAGTTGACTGACATTAAAGTCCAATTTAGACACTTTCTGCTATATAGCGCCTTTGATCTTAATAGCTCATAAATACAGATTTTAATGCCAAATGTTGCCTCCATAAATCCTGGAGTGCCAAAAATTCAATATTCGTTGTTCCGCCATATCTTGGAAACAAGAGATGATGAAGCCAAACCGAAACCAGTTTTTTATTCAGTAAACATAAACTTATCATAATTTCAAATAAACAGGGTAGCACCTCACAAAGTTGGTCATTTTGTTGGCCTGTGTAATATAAATTTGTCATCTTACTAATATTATTAATGTGAAAGTTTGTATGATTGTGTGTTTGTATGTGTTAAAGATATTGCGACTCAAGTGCGAGGCGCATAAAAATAGACTAGAACCTAAAAATCCTAAAAAAGGCCACATCTGTTATCAATATTTAAGCAACTATTACAGCGCTTGATGATTAGATGACCATGCAGGAGTTCGTAAATGGAAGATGTAGATCCAATGGTAAAAAAAATAGCGAAATTTTGAAAAATTTCCATAGGACCCAAGATTATTATGAAGATTCGATAAATGACAATTAAAGACGCATCTTTAAGAGGTGTAGACCAAAAACCGAAAATTTTTGCCAAAATTTTCATTTGACTATTCACGAAAACGTTGGGAAATAAGAGGCGAAGATTGAACAGTCCAAACAATTACGAAATTTGCCAATTTCGGGTTAAACAGGAGCGTAAGTTAAGTCGGCTCGAACCGACTTCGATATACCCGTTACTCATGGAAAGAAATGTCTAAAGCGCCCCATACACCACACAAGTTTTTGCGCCAAACGCTAATGTGTGTATGCGTCACACACACACGCATTTGTGCAAAGCGAGACCAAAATCAAAAGCGCTTTGAATTTTTAGGTTCTTTGCGCAAACTTGTAGGAGTGTTTATGTGGTGAGTGGGCATTTTGCGCAAATTGTGCTCAGGTCGTAGCAAGTTGTCGGCGTGTGTGTGGTACTTGCAATCATGGAAAAAGATGCTCATGTGTGAAAATTGGACGTTGAAGTATAAACGGCTTCACCCTTAACAGCTGCAACTCAAATTTGCGCAAATGCTGGTGCAGTGTGTGCGGTAAATGCGTGTAAATTTTCGCAAAAGTTTGTGCGGTGTATGGGGCGCCTAATAACCTTCCTGTGTGCCTGAGGCAACTTTTTCGGACTTAGAGCTAGCTAAACTCACAAATTAAACATAAGAAAGGTCGCCAAATAAACTACAAATCTATATAAGATCAATGCATAAGTTGTTTACAGTTGTGAACAAACGCAACTTTTTCGGACCTAGAGCCAGCTAAACTCACTAATTAATTTTTTAACTAGGCTTTTTATCATCCGATCTTGATGGAAATTTCAGGGCTTATATTGCGAATATAAATGTATGTTTTAAATTTGAGATCAATATTTTAAAATTGTGGTAGTTATTCAACTTTTTTTTATTGTGGGGGCGGGGGTGAGCGTGGCAAAAATTTGAAATAAGCTTGACCTGCGTGCAGACAATAGGAGTCTACATTTCAAATTTGATTGCTATCGACTCGGCCCTTTTACTCTACGAGTAACGGGTATAAAAATTGCATCTTCATACTCAAAATGTTTGTTTTGAAAATTATTATATTACGAATTTCATTAGGCATTGTAGGCCGAAAACGTAGCTTAGACTTTAATAAAAGGACGTATGGAACTAACCAATTTCATTCGCTTGGTCCTTCATACAGTTATGGTCCCTAAGCTTGTAGGGTTTTCACCAAATAAAAATGAAAATTTTTGGCTGACGCAGTAAGAAATTTCAATTATTATACTCTGTACTATATATATAGAGTATATATAGAATATATAGAGTATATTATGTTTGTGCAAAAGTATGTAGCAGGGAGAAGGAATCATTTCCGACCCTATAAAGTAGGACAGATTCTTGATAAGCATCAACAGCCGAGTCGATGTAGCCATATCCGTCTGTCCGTCAGTTTGTATAAACGCACAGATCTCAGCGATGTTAAGAGATAGAGGCTTAACATGTATGGGGCATATATAATATTTGTAATACTTGCAGGCAGATCAAATTTATTTTTAAATTTGCCCCGCAATTTGGCAATTTGGGAAAAACTTCATATCGCCCACTCTTTCATCGATAGATGCTTTTTACCTTTTAGAGATATATAATTATCAATCTAAATTATCGAATTGCTGAAGGAATGATAAAGATCGAATGATCGATACTTAAGTTATGAGTTAAAAATCCAGTTAACGCCCAACGAATACCAATCACCACAGCATTCCATTCAACAAAAACAGTCTTAGAGAGAGAGAGAGAGAGAGAGAAACTTATAGATTATGCGTATAACAAAAATATGGTACGATAACCGAGTGACTCCTTGGATAAGACTTTTTTTGTGGGTAATATCAGGTATTGTAATATTTGTTTTCCTTGATAGTAGACATTAATGATAAAAATTTCTGTTCTCCCACGTGTTACTAACAACTTTTTGTCGGGGTCAAGTGCGAGTGGTGGCCTGAACTGTTACAGAGTATATTATAGTCGGGCTTGACCATCTTTCTTACTTGTTTTTCTGTGTAACTTTGATAATTAGTTAAGAGCTAATCGCTTGGAGCTGAACTTTCGCCCATAAAACCTTTACAAGGAGGTAAATTTACCGAAAGAATTGTTGTATTTTTATATAAGGTATACCATTGAAAATAAGTTTGAACCTGCTTGAATGATAATTAAAAAAATTTCAAATTTTCCACATTTCGCCACAGAAGTTTCCAAAATCTGATCTTAGTATTCACTTTCAGCATAAGATAAAATAACTACAAAAAATTGAGCTTTCTATCTCACCAGTCCGTCATTTAATGAGTCAGTTTGAACTCTTATTTATATATAGCAAGATAATAACACCAAATTGATTTGAAAAAGACTACATTTATATCAGAAATGGTTACAATGATATCTAATTAATTTTCGAAACTCTACCAATAGGAAAGTGACTTATACAGGTGTGTCCCAGAAATCTCTAGAGGCTGTCGCATAAACTCTTTATTTTCGAATTAAAACTGTTTGCTTTTATATGTTGAGCTACTCAAATATTCTCGATTACTAGATCAAATGACTAATGTTAAGCGATTTGAAAGCGAGAATTCAATCAAACGGCTTAGGTCCCTTTTATCTAGTCATGAAGTCATGGAAATTTAGGTTGATATGCCATCGCTTACACGAAAATCTGTAAAGATTTCCAGGACACCCCAGATAGAAAGAAGAAAACAAAAAAGTAAACAATATTAAAAATGTTCATTTTCACTAAAACCACAAATAACACTAGCAATAGTATTTAACTGTCATTTCCAATCTATTGTTTTTCTTTGTCGCATAATGAAACTATAAAATATAGATTTGATCATAAAAATATTATTCTGTTATGCTTGAAAATATCTCTTTCGCTATTTCATCATTTTCGCTGCTATCATCTTGGTATGTTATATTCTACTATCTGTCAATCTTCCTTCAATTATCCGCTTTCCTTCCTCCTTCTCCCTGTCTTCTTACTTCTTTTCCTTGCCCCTTCCGACATACTTTTTCTTCCGCCTTGTTTCCATGTTGTCCATTACAGAGCTTCGCTCCAACAAAATAAATAAAGTGCGAAAACACTTATTGTGCTCAGACCTCCTAGTTCAAAAGAATACTAATACATTGTACAGCTTTGTCTTCCAATTTGTGCAATTATGAGGTGTGATTTCATCTGGAATTTCTACTTACACTTCGTTCCAGTTTTTTATCGATATTTTCAACATCATTGAAGAGCATTATGATCCTAGACGTTCCTCCGCCCGCTTGCTCGGACATCTCAAAAACTGTTAAGCTCTGCCAATAGTCCAAGAAATTTATGATGAATGCCTGGGGAATACACATCCACATACTTAAGGTAAAGGCTTTCCTCAGACTAACACAGAAGACGATGAGGAAAAATATGCCCAAAATGTTGGCAGCTATAAATGAGATCATCAGTAGCATGATCTGGAAGTCATAGATGCCAACTACACGATCACTCAGCTGCAAGAGTCGATTGTATAGCGAAAGAAGTAAATCAATGCTCGCTGGGTCCACCGTCTTTCCCGCTCTCAGGTGATTAGCGAACTTCAAAAGCTCGCGATTAATAATCCACACATAACGATAGATGAAGACTACGGCCAGATGGAAGTGCATGGATACCAAAAGAACTTCAAACTGAACTAGACAAATGCTGAGAATTCCAATTAAATATTGGTTGCTGAAGTTAGCAGACAGGCCGTACTCAAGCAGCAGCATGGAGACAAGCTCCAGAAAGACAATCAAGCCTTTGTTTATGACGAAGTTATCAAATTTATGGCATTCCTCCAAACGATATTTCTGAAAGTGGCAAAGATGCAGATCAATTAACTCATTGTGGATCGTGGATAGTTCTTGGCTTAGCCAAAAGATACGAAAATGCACCAATCCAACTGTCAATAAACCGAGCTGTTCGTCCAGGGTGGCGATTTGCTTGGCTAAAGGATTACGGTTGAAAATCACATTTTCCGCTTGGTTTTCCGTTTCCGTGGTACTCGCCACCATAACAAAAACGAGTCCTGCATTCAAGACAAGGCCATAGGCAATTAACCACTTGGAACGTCGCAATTTTCTTATCCCAGCATCGTATGTAAATGGAAATATTCCCAACGCCCAGGATCCGTACAGAGTTGTCTTTAGAATAAAGTGAACTAATTTCTGTCGGAAGCCAACACGAGGGCGGAACATTCTGGCCTGCCGAGTTACGTTGAAATGGAAAGGCAATTTCCTCTTTAGGCCAACGAATGTTGGAAAAATGATAAGCGTAGGCACGGTAAAGGGGGCAGAGTTGGCTGATGGCTGATGGATGGATTAACTACACTGTGCAGCAAAAAGTGGTTTGAAAAGTCAGTGGAAGAGCTTAGAAGATAAGAAAATTGATTTTGTTGAAATAGGAACAGGCTCTATAAGGTTCTGATTGTCAAAAGGGTTGACATTTAAGTCTAAAGAAAGCAATAAAATTGGTCCTAAGTTTTATCAAAGTATATAGTTCAAACGAACTAAAGTTTATAAAAGGAACTATAGTTCAAAAAATCAACTATAGCTCAAATAAACTATAGTTTATCGAAAAATAAACTAATGAAAAGGAACTAAAAATTTCCAATTCTTATGTAGAGTGGTATCGTTCATTCTTTATTTCCTTCTCAACGTCGAAATATGCCGAAAGTGATTTTCAAAACGCATCTTCAATGAAAAATGCACTGATTTAGTACACTCAGAGAAAAAATAGAGAATTTCACTCTTGAATCAGAAGCATTCGTTCTCAAAAGTACGGTAAGAGTGACAATTCTTGATCCAAGAGTGAATTTTTGATCCCGACATTCATGATTCAAGAGTTTCAGCTCCTAATCCAAGTATGAATTTTTTTTGATTCAAGAGTTTCAGTACTTGATCCAAGTACGAATAATTCTCATAATAAAAAACTTCAAAAGAATATTTGGGGTGGGGGTGTGAGAGACACACGACCGACCAGACCCGACCCGACGTGGTCCGTCAACGAATTATTCGTTCTAGTTTTTTCTTAGTGTACTGCAAAATAAGTTTCTTCGGTTAGAATCAAGGATGCAACCCGACTCTAAACCAAACCAAACCGTACCGAACCGCTAATTCGTGATAGTAAGCCGAACCGTGAAACAAACCACCGTATTTTAATACCACTTTTTAGAAACACTTTCGAACACCTCGTGAGCATCAAAGCAATACCAAACAGCTGTACTCCGGCTTTCACTAACTTTTGCGATTTGAAAAAATTTTTGCGTACTAAATTCTAAGTGCTCCAAAATTCACAGCTTTCGATTATCGATTCTGTTTCATTCCCAATTCGTTCTGCAATACTTTCCAGCACGAAATCGATACCGAAAGTCACCAATACAACTATACTTTTCGAATTCAGAAATGGATATTTTGAAATCACACATGGGTTTCAGTATAATTTACGTAGGTCTAACATGACGCCTAACGGCTTGCCAAATTCTTCCTCATCTATTTATTGTTGCAGTTAGGCCTAAAGTATTCTATAACGATAGACGATAAACAGCTGTTTAGTTCTTAAGAACTTTGGCCATTTCTCGCGTGGTCGTCGAAGTAAACGGTTGTTTGAACTCACCATTGGTGTTAAAAAATAAAAAAAACAATTCATAACTTAGTGTCAGCAGAAAAACGAAACTTACAAGCTTCATTAAAAAATTATGAACAGTTGAATGACTTTGCAAGTTCCAAGAAGGAAGAATTCCAAGAAAAAAAATTACAAAGTGAAAGTTCTGAGGCGGATAATGCTGATAGTGAACTTTTGGATCTTTGCTCCAATATTTCAAGCTCATCGTCGGTAGAACCTCCTAGCATTAGAACGGAAATAAAAAAGCGAGCAGAGAACTATTAATATTTAATAAATTATTTCCAGGTAAATATTACGTTGTTTTTTACTTGTAACAATTCTATCTCACATATATTAAATCTCTATTCAGATTTGTTCAGCAAAGACGACTTTCTTAAGGAAATAAAAAAATCCACCGAGCTATTTCACAACAGTCACATACAAAAGCTGCACGCATTAAAAAAAAAGAATTAATTGTAAAAATATATACATAATTAGATAAAAATTGTCACGAAATTTAAAAATAAGCAAATATGAAATAAAATGGCAAACTATTAGTTTTTAAATTTGTATATAATTTGTCAGTATTGTATAGGTTGCTTACCAGTTAGAGCTACCAGTCCTAATGTGAATACTCAAACCAAAACAGTTATTAATACCAGGTAGCTCATTGGTTATCTAACTAGTAGGACTAACCTCACATGTACGCTCACCGATAGGTCGATAATCGATTAGAATCTTCCCGACGCCCATTTGCGTTTGCCCAGAAATATTCCATATTTTAACGGTTAACTATAGCAGTTAACTGACAAGTATTTACCAGTTAGATTTCTTGCTCGGTTCATGTGACAGAAGTATCCAGTCGGACTTGAATGCATGCAGGAAGTACAGATTTCATGCCTTCTTCTCACGTAAGAAGGCTTGGAAAACGTGAGTGTTCCGCTTCATTTTTCTTAAGCAACGCCGTAAAACTCAGGGGCGGCAACCTTTGCGTTCCGATTTTCTCCTTACGATCTCAGTACTTTCGATGTACTAACTTCGCTGACTGTTGGAGGCTCTTTGTATGAAATGTCACCCCATAATTAAATTAACTACTCTTTAGTTTCTATGCAAAATTTATTGACATTATATATAATATACAAACCAACAACTATTGGTGGTGCCATGGTGCCTTTCATGTTGGCCTTCGTTGCTGATGTAAGCGATGATAGTAAGCTATTTGGCCTTTAAATATATTGTTGTTGGTAGTTTTAAAAGAAACAGGTCACGTTTTAAGTAAGGAAATTTAATAATAGAATTTTTGATAAATTTATGATAATAGTAATATTTATTCCTAGATGTAATGAGATTCGATACTCAACAACATTCTAGAACAATATATTGCGCATTTACAACAAGAAAGAAAGTCGGTCAAGCCCGACTATAACATACTCTGTACCCTTAATGTCGCAGCTCGCATTTGCTCACGAATTATACGCGCTCATCTCTAAGTTTCTCTCTCTCCCACTAAGATTGCCTCTGTTGAACGGAGTGCTGTGGTTATGGGTGGGGGGTGAGGGGTGCTAACTGGCCGTTTTTTGCTCATAACTTGAGTATCGTTCATCCGATCTTTATCATTCGTTCAGCAAATCTGGAAGGTATGAACAATCTATCATCAAAACTGTGGGAGATATGGCGTTTTTTCCAAATTGCGGTTGCGAGAGGGGGCGTGGCAAAATTTGACAATAAACTTGATCTGCCTGCAAGTATAAGAAATATATGTCCCATACATGTCAAACCTCTATCTCTTACCATCTCTGAGATCTCTTCGTTCATACGGACGGAAGGACGGACGGACATGGCTATATCGGATCGGCTGTTGACGCTGATCAAGAATATATATACTTTATAGGGTCGGAGAAGATTCATTCTGGCTGTTACATACTTTCTTAATATTAATAATATACTCTGTGTACCTTCGGTACAGCGTATAATTATAAAATTATTATTATTATTCTCTGTCAACACCTCTTTCGCAAAAGCCGAAATTGCACTGACCTCATAATTTTTTTCGTTTTTCTCCCTCTCGTTTGATCAACGTTCATCAAGCGTGGGCTGACTTTGTTTTTCTACTTCGTGCTCGATCTCCATGACTAAGAGAGCCTAAACCGTTTTTCAATATGTCGACTTTTAGCCTTACGAATAGCTGAGAAAAGAACGTGTGGGTTTTTCTTGCTGACAGAAGGACTTATTTCATGCAAAAAAAAAAAAAATTATGTAGGGACCATTTCCGTGAAATTTCATGCCACCAAATGTACTTATTTTTGTAAAGTCTAACAGGGTAG
Organism: Lordiphosa magnipectinata; assembly: GCA_037044535.1. Taxonomy (NCBI): domain Eukaryota; kingdom Metazoa; phylum Arthropoda; class Insecta; order Diptera; family Drosophilidae; genus Lordiphosa; species Lordiphosa magnipectinata. The sequence continues at coordinate 53,732 of JBAMBO010003881.1, forward strand.
CTGTATCGACAAACTTATCATTTATCGCCCCAGCCAAAACGCCATTTGTTGTTGTCAAATGAAATTTGCTGCTTGTGCAATTTCGGAAAGGTTAGGTAAAAATTGTTTATGACAAACGTTTAACGCAAATTGTATAGGAGAGACCACAAAAACAATCTCAAATTTTTAAAGAGTATAAAAAAAAATGGTTTTTAGGGAGACAGCTGTTATTATTTAAACCTCATCCCGGACTCAGACGTCGCCGGTTTTAAATTGGTGAAATCGAATATGGGATCATGGCTGACAGTGTTTCTACTTATATGAAATGACGAAGAAACAGCTCAAACATTTCGATTCAGGGTTTCTGATTTCTAATCTTCAATGTGTCATATAAGCAACCAAATACGAGAGCAAATTGTACGATTATACTTATCTGACACATAGCAGCTGTTAAGAAGATGAGATATCGTCCCTAAAAGAGAAAAATTTCTTAATGGAACTATAATGATTGAAAATTGACTGTGAACCACTGAACCAAACGGAAACCGCGGTTTGGTTTACTTCCAAAACTATTTTGAAAGCCGAACTAGTGGCTTAAAACCTCCAAGAACCACTGTTGGGAATTGTTTTAAATGATTGTTTAAACCGAAACTAAATCCAAAAAGAAGAGGCTCTTCTCATCAGAAATGGACATATGTTTGTCTAAGGAGTTCATTTTATCGATGAATGCACAGCACATGTGATGACTTTACTTGAAGCAAAGCATATTTCTCTCAGCAACTTCGCAAGCACGAAAACTCATAAATACGCCCTCGTAAGTCCCAAACTTGAATGTTTAAATATTGTGCTGACTAGGGCCGTAATGAGTTGCTGCCTTTTGCCATAATAAAGCGAGGAACATTTGCTGCGATCAAATCAGTTAATTAATTGGATGGACATGAAGTTGGAGTTGTGTTTGAAGGATACTTACGGACAGACACACTTTGGCTAGGGTCATTACTGACAGACCACTCGCTCATACATAAAAAACAAAGCTAGCAGGGCAGAAGCGAAACGAGTGCGTGTTTGAATTAATAAACAAGAAAGATAAAAGTAAAGAGCCTCTCCGTTGGTTTGCCAACTGTTAACATGTCGAATTTAAATTTGTGAAAACATTCAACATGAAATTTGAAGTGCGATAATATCTCGAGTATTTTCCACTTCACAATTCGAGAGTTGTTCAGGCGTTTTCATTTGATTTACTGCAAGCAATGAGAACGAGAAAGCTCGGAGGAAGACGACCCAAATTGATGGCTGGCATTTGCTGTGGGATTTCAGAGTCTGAAAAGTAACACAAATTAAATCCAATTCAATTAATTTCGGCTTTCACATCTCAGACGACACATTTAATGCCTGAATGGGCTGCTGAGATATAAACAGGCGAGGGAAAAATTGAGATTTTAAAGGAAATTTTATACATAGAGGGCTGATTTGGGCATAAGTGTTTGACAGAATCAGTACTTTAATTTCTAATTTAAGTCTGAATATCGTAAATGGCTCGGTCGTGAACTTAACTAGAAGAAATTAAAGTAGCAGACTTATATTAAACATACGTCTGCTTAGAACTCAGCCTATTCATCCCAAATTGAAGAACTTATGATATTCTGACCAACTTTGCAAATCGCAAATCTCTTGGTAGCAGAAAATGGAGATTATTAGACATCAACGATCTGCAAGAATGACTGTTTTCTTGATTACAAGTACACTCGGTGAGAAGCTGAGAGTGACTGCTCGTCTGTTAAATTGCTTGATTCTGACTACCCTACGCCGCATCTTGATTTCGTCTGCGAGTGGCAGTCGTACGCTCACAACGCACACACTAGCATTACCTGGGTATGTATACATTTTATTGCTTTCGCTCTCTTGTGCTGTAGGAGATGCAACGGTAAAAGCCGTTAAGTTGTTATAGTTAACTCAAGACAGAGAGACAAATGAGAGAACGACAAATATAAAGAGCTTTGCTGTATTTGAAAATTTTGGTGTTTCCATCAACAGCCGCTCTCTGCTAGCAAGAGTATAAGAAATGAGGCACCGGGTATCAGTCGCACTGTGCGAAGCACAAATATGTCAAGAGTGGAGTAAAGACTGCATACTACACAGTACACTTGCAGTTGCAGTGCATCCGTGCAGATCTCTGTTAGAAATATAAAAGTCGTAAAGGAGTCGTTATTTTTTACTCAGTCCTCTCATCCCTAATGTACATATATACGATACTCTGCCCATCTCTAAATATCGTAAATGACTAGTCGCGTTAAATTGAGATTGAGCAAACAAGATTTAATTCGAATTCAGTTTGAACAACTATTCTCTTCTCTCTCTCTCACTCCTCCGGTGAACTTTTCTTATCGAGTTATCGAACTGTTGGCACTTGACAAGTCACCACAAACTGGATTTCTTGATTTGTGTTTTTTGCCACAAAATTCACCTGCAGTTTTCGACACTATTGCCAAGTTTGCACTTGTTTTTTCATCCCCTTGCAGTTATGTGTTTTGGTAAACTTTTAGCAGCTGTCAACTGTAAACGCCACCCCTCGTCCTCCTTCAGCTTTCCAGTTTTGTGTCAGTACCTTCGTCGTTTGCTTTTTCATTACGGAATATTTTTTCCACTTACTCTTTTGAGTTTGTTTTGGCAGGAATGCTCCTTGGTGGCCTCAAAACTGTCAAACAAGTTGCACCTTTGAGCACATTTTAAGCTGATTACTTGCGGCAGCTGCTTCTAGATGAAATTGTAATTTCATGTTAACCAACCCGATTTCAATTAACTCTCACCTCTGCAATCCTGAATTTCCAAGCAAAACTCATTTCCATTATTAAACCGCATTCACATAACAATTGAGCAAGCAAACCCTGAGCTGGGTTACTGCAGAAACCATTTGCCACACTCATTTTGCTGGCAATTGGAGTTTTAATTTTTAATTGCCGACCACAGCAAACACCAAGCTGTACAATGCAAACACCTGCCTGCTGACTTTGACCAGGCCACAGGATATTGTGGGTCCTTTCTGCTGTTTACTGATGCAATTTGCATGGCTAAACAATTGAGTAATTCACTGGAATGTTTTCGTGGCTCTTCTCATAATAACAAGAGAGTTGGAAAGAAATTCAGAGAAATATCAACACGCAGTTACCACTCAAAGTCAAGGAAACCACATAATAGGAGGAAAAGAGCTGACATTCTTTGTTGTATGGGACATAGTTAAGAGGGCCTGGCTTCAGTAGACTTATTTTCTTGAGTAACAACATTGTCACAACACTTCGAATGCCATCTCATAGCAACTTATTTTACTGGTGACTCGTAAGAGCTAAAAGTTTGCTATTTGATATTTCAAAAGCAAGGATCGATCGGAGGACTTCTTGACCCTTAAGCCACCACTGCCACAATTAACCCTTTCAGGACCACTGAGAAAATTTGTTCTGTATTGGTTATTGACATTGTCGGACAACTTTTAAAAAAGTTAATTTCACGAACTTTTCTAACATTTATAGAAATAATTTTAGTAAGGACGATCTAGGAATGATATTACCATATTACTGAAAGTTTGACCTGAAATGTATTTTGAGTTCACCCACTTTAATTCGGTACAGAAAGAGCTAAATATTTGTTTATTCCAACATCATCAACCTGCTTTTTTCTTACTTTAAATACCGAAAAAAAGGAAGCAGAAAGCTTTCTCCTTACGAATTTGTCGGCTCATAACTTGTGGTGGAGCAAAAAGAAAACAAGCTGATTAGCTTCGCTCAGGACAACAGAGAATCAGAGACAAAAGAGAAAGTGATTTTGTTTCCTTCTACTCAATGTGTCAAGCAAAACCTCGGCTAATAATTTGTTCAAGATGGAAGTGCACTTGAAGGTTGTTGGAAAGAATTATAATTACTATCCCAGCTATCTGAGCTGTAAAGCTAGCGATCTGTGTAGAACAGGGATGGGTACTTCTGTGGCTCGCGAACCGAAAATTTAAAAATCGATTTAATTCTTAGCAATAAGTTCAAGGTAATGTGAAAGTGATAATTGGCATGAAAAATTTTTGTTAACGTTTATTTACAAAAACATTTCTACAATAAAAAAAAATATTTAATAAATTTTTGTATTTTTATGGCACTTACATACTTTGAAGGCTTGGTAAGTGCGACACAGTTGGCACACCGGCCGTTGACAAATTCTGCACAGATAATATACATCATTTAACGAATTGCAAGTTGCTTTGAAATGCGCTTTTGTGATGACTCTTCAAGTAGACTTTACGAGGCACTACAATAATGCCAACAAGGGTACGACTGTTGTTCCATTTTAGGAAACTTTTTTCCCTAAAATACAGCTTCCCTTCCTTCAGTCATAACTGTAAAAATAATGGATTAAGGGTCCTCAGCAAAGGGAGATGCTTTGTGAATTTTGCGAGTGTGGTCAATTAAGTTATCGAGTTTCCCCCTCCCCAACCCTATCTTTTTTTTTTATAGTAGTGAAAAATATGTAACGTACGTAACGTAACGTACGAACAAATGTAATATATTATGGACGAACGATCCACTTTATGGAGCACACCAAAACGGGTTTAGCACCGTTAAATATTCCTCTTTTCATGATCCCTTAATAATTTTTTTGTCTACACTGCAAATACCGCTGAAAATAAAGAAAATGTATGTCAAATATGACTTCCCATTTGTGTAACGTATGAATGGCAAATTAATCCACCATTATTTCTTTGCTGAGGCAAGCTGACCAAAATGTTTTTCCATGATTTGAAAGTACTCTCCAGTCGCTATGTACCACTATTTTGGGTGAAGGATTCTCTTAGATCGCCAGAGAAGAGCAAAAATAAGCGTACGAATGTAACGTACGTTCCGCAGGAAAGGCCCACAGACATTAAACAAACAAAGTATAATAGTACTAGTGTACAGCATTTTCGATCCCGACCATTTGGCAGTCATTTCATATGCAAATCCCTTTGCTGAGTCCAAAAAACCAGTCCAAAAATTTTTGGGTGGGTCCGTTTTCGAGAAATCGCGAAAAGGCTAGTTTTTTGAGGTTTCATTACCAGAAAATAAAGTTTTAATGGAAGTTAATTGAATGCCCTTTCATATATTCATACATTACTTCTTAATCTGGTGCTTGCCACGGCGTTATATAGGCTTTAATCTGCAACTTTGAATTATATTGATCACATTTTTTAAAAAACCAAGCTAGATTTTAAGACAAAGACTCATCTATAAAAAATACAAAGCCACATACTTAATTAAAATCCATCGAAGAATATAAAAGCTATTGGCATTTATGTAAAAAATTTAAGGTTGAAACTTTCAGTTCATGCAAAATGACAGTTAGAATGGTTTATTATTCGTAGTAGAAAGCATCGTTAACATTCAAACTATGCTATTTAAGTGCTACTATGACCTGGCAAGACTACGCTTGAAAAAGAAGGGCAAGACGTCAAATTTGTATTATACCCTTGTAGGAGGTATATTAAAATTGTATTGATTTCGATCTTTGAAGGATGTCCACACTGCTCGCACAGGCAATCATAGTCCATACAGGCTTTATAATGCTTTTGTACAGTATGACTTTAGATTCCTGATTTAGGGGGGAACGGGAGTTAATTAGCCAGTGAAGGCTTTTGGCATTTAGCTTTGTTTGAAGTTTTATTGAATCTATGTGTTTGCGCCTCCTGTCGAGGTGTACACCAAGGTAAACAACATCGTTTGATTGTGGTTTAGGGATATATGGGGACAGGTGCTTCTGTTGAGTGTGAACGTGATGTGTATACACTTTTGCTCGTTTATATTAATGCGCCAGATGGCCAGCCACTTTTCCACGTGAGCTAGATGGCTTGCTAAAAGTCTTGATGCGATAATTGGCCATCGCAAAAGTAGATATTGTTAGTCGGGGGTCTGTTGGGATGTCGGCAGTGTACAGTACATACAGAAAAGAATCGAGAACGCTACCCTTTGACACTCCGGCTCCAATGGTGAATTCTTCCGTTGTGTTCTCATTTTGACGAACAGAAAATACTCTATTGCTGACATAACATTCTAAGACCGTTATCTCATGTTCCTGTTATTGCTCAAATCGAAATCCACTTAGATTTTGCAACTAGGTGGTTTTTGTGCATGTAAATTCGGGCATTTGCGCCACGGTCACACCGGGAGGGCTGCAAAGGTATAATACTAGGTTGGCAGCACCTCTGCACTCGACTGATTATTGTTTTGAAAATTGCGCTCCAATTTTAAAAATTAATGCAAGATTTTTACAGAGGAGGAGATTTTTCTTTTAGAACGACTTGTTACTATGATGGGAGATTAAGCAATAGGTCGAAAGCTACGTTCACACAGGCAAATAATTTGGACAAATTTTTATGAAAATTTGGCTATATGAGCCAAATTGTGGAACTTTGCGGCCATATTTGATCAAATTATTTGCGTATGGAACCATAGTTTAAGTTTTTAATCCTGTAAAATCTTTAATCATGGCTATTTTTATCAAAACTTGACCAAATTATTTGGAAGTGTAAGCTTAGCTTAAGCAATCACCTAGGGGAATTAGTATGTGCATCTGTCTCTTCATTAATGTCTGCAGGTGTTCTTGTATATTAAAGGCACATCCAATATTTTTCATTTTTGGTTTACTTACTAACAATTCAGACTTAACTGTTTTTAGCAGCAGATGTTTTTTGTTTTCAAATATTTTTCAATGTGACCATATGCGCGCATACATTAAAATACTTAATATGGCTTGACATGTACATTGTTTTCAAATCAATGAGGATGAAACACCTAGATGGTTAGCCTTGAACATGAGCAAAGCAAATGCAGCAAATCCACCTCGACTTGGAAAAACAGCAACATGAGAAAACGGCCCTAAGAGTTTGTGTGTATTTGGAGGAAGCAGTGTCCTATTTTTTTCCGAATATCTGAAGTTAAACGGTTGACTCGCTTAATTTATGTGAAGGAATTATATTTTATGCATGTGTATCAATTTTGAGAAGTAAGATCTTCTCAAATAAGCAAGGTAGCAGGCTAATGGGTCTATATGAAGACGCTTCTGTTTTATCCTTTCCTGGTTTCTGAATCATTATGATTGTCGATTTCTTCCACTGAGTTGAAAAGTATCCACAACGCAGCACAGCTTTGAAGATTCTTGAGATATATGTAATGGCAGGACTTGGAAGTTCAATAATCATTTTAGGCGGAATAAGATCATGTTCTGGTGTTTTTTTGGGATTAAGTTTTGTTACATATTTTATTTCAAGCGAATGAACTTATGATTGGGTAAGTCAGTGCGGCAGTGGGAATCAATGTCAGTGCATAGGCATTGGTTGGTGCATTCGGCTGGAAAACATTTCTCAGGTGAAGTGCAAAGCTATTTTAATTTTCTTCGTCGCTGCGGACGCATCTTCCTTTTTGATCTCTCAAAGACATGTCTACCTTTGCAGGTGGCTTTATGCTTGCGTTTGCTCTCAATATGGGAAATTTTCGATGTACTTATGGGGTACGCGTTCTGCATGTCTCAGGCGAGTCCTTGCAGCAGGCAACCGATCGCTCTGCCATTCTCTTCTTACACGCCGCATTTCAGTGACCAGCCGGTCTATGTAGCTGTTCGTTAATCTACGATCTTGCTTAGGTGTTGTTCTTAGTGAGTTCGAGTGATGAGCAGCAGCAGTAATGTTTGAGCTTAGGACTGGGACTGAATTTTCAATGTCTTCTTCGCTGTTGATAGTTGGACTCGATTTAATGTGACTGCTAATATATTTTTTGTATTTGAGCCACTCCGAGGATACTCTCTGATCTGAGCACACTCCAGAAGGGTAAAAATATTCTGAGAATGGTCTGACAACAAATCTGCAAGTGCTTCTGCATACATAGTCGAGTTTGTTTGAACTCGTATGCAAATATTATCCAAAATTTCGGCATCGTGCTTTTCTTCTTTCTTGAATCAGTATGAAATCCTTGTCAAGATGTTCGATGTCTGAGAAGCTCAAAAAATGTTCTGATAATATGAAGGATAGGCTATCTGATTTCTTAGATAATTTTTTGACAGGCAACTCGCAGTAAACAGAGTTATTGTTCAGCCCTATCATATGAGAGCTCAAACAAGTGTAAATACAGCGTTCTAGGAAGCAGCAACTTAGACTGTAGATCCCATTCGTTGGGAAAGTGTGCACCAGTCCTATGTGGATCCAGCTGGAACGGGTATTTTCAGCTTGCCATCTTCTCTTCTCGCCTACTCACATTAGCTTTAAATTTGCTTCAAATTTGCAACCCACCCCATATTTTTCCCAGCTTACAATTAGACTTGTGCCCACGTTTCAACACTCTGCATGTTGTGCGTGATTTTATTTTTAAAAGTGGGTGAGAAAAAAAAACACCTCAAAGGAAAGTTTCTGCTATACGCTGCGTATACTTCATGCCAGGCCGAAAATGAAGACTGCAATTAGGCTTCTTTTCGCATTTTTTTCTTGAACTTTGCCTGAACTCACATAATAGGGAACATAAGGCAAAGGATTGTCTTACCAAGTTTGAGTTAAGCTGTCGCCAGTCTTAAGAGACACAGAACAGAGATGGATGACAGAACCAAAAATAACTTAATTAAGCAAATTTGTGCCTAAGTTGGGGCGTGACTAGACCAAATTCTTTTAATTGCCCGTACGCCACTTGGCGCCAGCTTTTAAACAAAAGAGTTGGCCATAATGGAATCTGTTTTAATGTTCCATTAAACTTGCACAAATCTCAGGCGGTGGCCTGTTGTAACCTTTTCGTGGGAAATATTGAAAATGTTTTCTTTTATTGTTTGTCAGTTCCCGTTTGGCTATTATCCTTTGGTCAATGGCAAAAGTTTAATGTTTCAGAAAGCCTGCGGGAGAGCTTAACTCTCAAGTCGTTAAAGTCAAATGGAAATGGCCTCAAGCAGGGGTTATTGGAGGTTGTAACTAAAGACATTTCAACAAATTGCAAATACGGTTTTGCTCTTTGAATGGTAAGTCGCATTTGAGCTAAATAGTTTTTCAATATTTTAGCCGCATTTCACGGGCAATCGGTGCATAATGCTTGCACCCTCTGCAAATGAAGTGCAAAAATGGTAAAATATTTGCACCACAAAGTGCAAAAAAAAAATGAAATAAAAATATTTTCACAGTTGCAAAATTTTCCATTTCGCACCCTTACAAAAAATGAGGTAAATATTTATGAAATACTTTTTATCCTTAGCTGCTGCAAATAAAATCAAATTTCTGTTTGCTTTTTTGAGCGTGATTTATGATTTTTGTTTTTACAGAAAGTTGTTTGACTTGTCAAGAGGTGGTGGAAAAAGTGGGCGAATGCACTTTCGAGTTGTTTTTGTGCAGTGACTGTGAAATTTGCAGGCTAATTCATTTACTTTGTTCAAGTCGATAGAGTATGAAATTGGTTTACAAAGTATTTACAGATTTCGTAAAAGAAACTGAAATTGTTTTCCTGGGGTTTTTTTTTCTAAACTTAAGAATGGTTTCATTTCACCTATGTAAAATTCGATGGAATGTTTCGCGTTTTGTTTCATTGTCTCTTTCATCGATGAAAAAAATGGAAGTGCCAACTCGAGCTGCTGAAATTAATGATCTTGCTGTCAGATGACAAACTATCAACACTTTGCCAGCAACTTTTTCGCCTATTTTGCCTCTTTTAAGCATTAAAAATTAGTTTGCGCTGCAATTTCGCAACATTTTCGCAGCTCTTCTTTGCTACTACATTAATTTTTTTTACGCTAAAAAGTATGCAACACATGCAGCAGAAAGTTGCCGCAGAAACTTTTGCTCTACTCCTTTATCTTGGGTGGGCGTAATAAGTTACACTTAGCCATCCCACCACCCTCCACACTCTGAGTGCATTTTTCACCTTTTTATCATTATTTCCTCACCCATTTTTCCCGCCTGCTTGCAAAAGTTTTCTTGGTCTATTCAAATGTGGCTCCCAAACTCTTCTCCCCTCTCCGCTTTAGTGACTCAATTTGGTCTTGAGTTGCTGCGTATCCATTAGACACTCTGTGGGATGCGCCACATGCGACTAAAATGCTTCTAAAATATTTTGCAGATAATAAAAATTGGCAAACGGGCAGCAATTTATGCTCTGTGAAATATCGTAAATTTTCAATGTGCCGCGTGATAAAAATCAGCAATGAAAACGCAACGACAGAATAGAAATACAAACTTGTTGTTGTTGTTGTTGCTATTCTAACAGACCGAACAGTTTTACGAGGATGGGTCGCAGATCTCTCAGGCGGGAAGGCTCTATGGAAAATTTATGGCCTGCACTGGCGGCTGCTGCTAAAGCAATAAATAAATAGGTCCTAAATATTTATGGGAATTTCGTTTAGGCAATTTGTTAATTGCTAAATTTGTTGCAATAATATTTGGATATTTTTTTATGACAAGGAATATTTCAACTTGTTATGTAAGATTTAAACGATTGAAGAAACGAGCCTTCCATTGTTAATAAGTAGCCTGTAGTACCGCTGCACCGGTGCGGCACTAACGAATTCGCTAACTCTTGGTAGTGAGCACCAGATACCAGCCTAACCACCAGCCATGTTATTTGCCTATCGAATTTTGTATGGCAATGTCCGTAAAAACGTACCGGTACGACGAGATGACTTATGCGAGGAGCTAACGATTCGCTGGTACAAAGTCGTCAGCGACTTCGCTGGTGGAAAGTTGCTAGCGAGTGCAAAATCGTTCGCGACTTCGATAGTTCAAAGAAGCTAGAGAATCGTTAGTGTTTTAGCTGGTGCTGAGTCGTTAATGATTTCCCTGGGATTAGGTCGTTAGCCACTTCGCTATTCAAAAATCTTTAGTGATTTTGGTGGAATGAATTCAATAATCCAAAATTGCAGAATAAAGATGACAATTAATAACATTATAATATATATTTTGAACAGCAAACTTAGCTTAATTTCATATTTCATATAAAATTCGATATTTTCATAAATCTTACAATCTAAGTATTGTTACTTATTCTTTATTTTGTTACTTATACTATTCTTTTTAGTTACTCGCTTTTTTTGAAGCTGCATGGCCCTACGAAGCTGGTCTTCGGTTGAGCCAACATCAACCCCTGTAGGAATGGACTCTGAAACAAAAAGGCTTAAGTTAATTTTAGCATTTACTAAAAATCTTTTAAGTTAAAAGTGTTACCTACCAATCAAGGCATTATAAAAATGTGACAGGGTTTTAAGGGAATCTTTTCCCGACACCACATCCACATTATATTGCATTGTGACGGCGAATTATTACGGCGAATTAAAATTGGCCACAACTGTATTCTTGAGCTTCGAAATAGCGGTAGTCCGTCTATGTTAATATCTATGTTTAATATGTCGTTAAACTTAATAATTTTGTCCATATTTATTAACTGCCATTTCTATCCCACATGCATATATTTACCGCCAGCAACATTTAATGGTCGGGCGTGGCGAACCAGTTGTATGTGTGGCTGCTGGTGCGGGTGGTTGTGGGTTCGATCCCGCCTCGGACCATCTAATAGAAAAAGTTTTTTCTTTCTTTAGAAAAAAAGCTTTTACATTTACATTTAAAATATTTGGCTTGCTCGGACAATCCGACTTGTTTTTGTTTATTTGTTTATAATTGGATTGCACACTTTTGACAATGTTTGGCAAAACGTACGACGCAAAGTGGCCGGTTTCGACGATTTAACGTTGCAAAAATCGTAGCTTTAGAACGGAAAGAGATATTTGAAAAATTTTAAATAAACACGATGATAGAGAATTTCTTTAGCTTAAGAATGAGCTTAAGATCATCATTATAGGGTGACTCAGGATTTAATAGTCTGAAAAGGTTGCAAGAAACAGGCAGAACATTTTAACTTTTTTAAATCGATTTATTAAAAATGAGGTTGTAAATCAACATAAAACTAACAAAATTTAATAAAAGAATAATTTTTAATCACTAAAAATATTAATTTTTTGAATAAATAAATATAGTAAATAAATAATTTTGGTAATTAATAATTTGCTTCTTATTAAATTTGGCTATCTGGGGCTTAAATAAAATAAAATTAATGTGGTGAAAAAAATCGAACATCAAATTCGCGACGTTGCATCAGCTGTCGTTAACGACTTGACTTACGCTCAGTGATGCATCAGGTCGTTAGGCCGGGTAGTGACTTGACACCAGCAGAACTACAGGGTATATGATGTAAAATACATTCAACATTGCATACTGGGCTAGATGGCCAAATGTTTGGCATAAAGTCGAATTTTTGATGACAATATTTTTTGATTTTAGCAATATGTTTTAAAGGCCCATACGGACATCCGAAGTAACGAGTCGTTGCATACAAAAATTGAGAGTAAAAGAAGCAGAAGTTACGATTTCGCCACTAAAACTTTTTGCAAGTAAGGAGCTAAGAATTTGAGTGTTACGCTTAACAGCACATTTTTGGAGACTATTTGTGCTTTGAGCAGCTGACGCAGCCTTGACAATGCACAATGTTAAGTCACTTAGCTTCTGCCTGCATCGATCAGATGGAGTGCTTTTAACTAAAGAATAATATAAAATCCATGGCAGAAAAGCAAAAACTTAAGCATCGTTTGGAAATGTTTTCGCTTCAAGCAAAAACTTTCTTTAATTTCGGCGGTGAAAGAGCGGGATATCATTTGGGATCTTTCGCACCCCAAGCATTCGGACTTCAATTTTGTGAACAAGACTTGGGGAGAAGTGGCTGAGCTTTAACAAAAAATCATTTTGGCATCAAAACAAATTACAGTCGATCGAGCAGTGTAACCCACCGCCAGTTAAAATAAAAATACCACAAACTGAAATATTCGGCGTAATTTTTTTAAATTCTGGTCACACATTAGTGTTCCTAACGTTCCACGGTGACGAAACATATGACGAAGTTATATAAATTACCTACTTCGTATGTCCGTTTAGGGCCTAAAAGTGGATACCATAAATACCACAATTCAAAAAACAAAAGTTATCGGAGTGCAACCGTGAGCTTTTACCGGGGTTGCATAGTGCGATCTTCGCTCCCCAATTTCTATACCATAAAAAGCAGGAATAGTCTGTCAAGTTTGCCATAAGAATTCACGGCTGCCAGTGAACAATTAGTTTGTATAAAATTTTGATAATAAGGTTAAATGTATGTACTGTAAATAATACTAAGAAATTTTGTTCAATTTGTTAAATTTTTAACAGTAATCTATTTTATTATACATTCTTAGCCAGAGAAAAGCCATCCTGTGCCCTGCGAAGTTAAAAACAGGGGTGCAAGCCGATTCGGACTCGAGCCGCTCAGGAGTCCGAGACTTCGGGGTTTTTGGGAAGTCCGAACCGACCCGGAACCGGAGCATTAAAATTTTTGCGCCTGAACCTGAACCGGAGTAAAAGAAATATCAAAAATGGGTTCGGTTCAAAACTTATAAAAATTTTTTTTAGCTGCTGTAATTATTAAATTAGCCATTTTCCAATACCCCTAAATGCAAGCAAACAGGCTGTTTTTTTGTGTACGTTAAAATATTTATGTAACTAGACTAGCCCTTAAAAATAGATTTTAAAGCGCCGGGCATAAATGGTTTCTCCTTGGGCCCAAATGAAACTTTTAAAATTTGGAGCTGATCGGATAATGTTTGATGGCTGCTACATCGACCTTAAAAGTGGTAAAAGTGGGGGGTAATATAGGTTTTGGTTGATAAAATTTTATACATTTGGTTTGTCTGCATTTTCTGTTTGCTTTTAATTAACATATAGTATATCTAGACCTGGGATGCCCAAGCCTATTCCGCAACAATTTTACTTACCTTGGAATGCATCTAGACAGAAGGCTGACTCGGAGAAGGCACATCGACGCCAAGAAGACTCAAACGAAACTTGAAGCTAGTCATCTATACTTGCTAAAGAACTCCTGCTCTCCACTCAGCTTAGAGGTAAAGCTTGACTATATGACGTAGAACTAGGTCGAAATGCATGTTCATCCAGTTTAAAAATTATCCAAAGAGTGCAAAACAAAAACTTAAAAACAAGATAAATCCGGCATATCTTCTCATCCCAATCAATTATAAAGAACACTTATCCAAGACAGTAGCCACACCCAGCTAAAAAGAAAAAACTAACCAGCTTACCGACCAATGTTAGGGCCGTTTAATCAACCACCCATCCTAATCCGAAAGACAAGTTCATAAATTATATTTAAAGATTTGAAAACTTATTGTAAGTCCTCCGTATGAGAAAATAGCATAAATAATAAAATACAAAAAAAAATTAAATTCAATTAGATGTAAATGAAAAGTATTGTAATTAATCATATGTTTTGAAACAAGAAAAGAAATTGAATAAAAACCAAAAATGTCGTCTATAATTGCGAAATAAGTGCTAAGTGAACCTTTTCCAGTGTCTATCTACTAGAAAACTTTCAATTTATAAATAAAATTACGCATACGCGATGTGGGATCATAAGGGCGGCGAGAGTAGGCGTCCTCCGATCGGTGCAACATTTTTAACACATGTTGGTTTGGCTGTAGACCTATTTGACCCTATGACACGATTTAGTCATCAATTTGAAACTATTTTGTATCAAATTCTCCTTAATACTACAGTATTTCGGGGATATCAAATTGATACTAACTTGTATCAGGTTGACAATTTTTTTTATTAATTTCATAGTATCAATTTGTTACAAGGTCTTCTCAATGTGATATTTCAATTGTCTAACTCTTAGTATCATTTTGATACTAGCTTCTATCAATTTAATATTTTTTTTTATATCAAGTTTGTAGTACCTATTCAGTTCTATATAAACTGCAATTTAAATTAAAATATAATATTTTAAAAACTTATTGCTTTAATTTTGAACTCTTACAACACGTATTTTATTTACACTAATGGAATGAAATCGTCAGGAGTGGGCACTTAACTATGGGAAACATTGTTCTTTGACTTTTCATCCTCCGTGTCCACGCGGATGTGGTTTAATCAGAAGTACAGGGAAAGGTGTGCCTCATATTAAAACCCATACAGGCAGATCTTTACGCATTCGCAAGAACCTGAGTGAAAAACTCCTCTTCTGCAGCTGTCTTCGATTCGAACCTCTGACTTTGGGCATCATCTTGGAAAGCGCAGAAACAGCCACTGCGGCATTGCGGCGTGGTATATGTCCGTCCTGTCTAAAGAGTTTCATTTGTATTTACATATGTTTCCAGAAACGACGAAAATTACATATTTATGTATGCTCAGCTGGTTAAACTTACCTTATTAATATATAAGTCGTTTCTACATGCTGAAATGCCTTAATTTATCTTCAGCACGTCGCACGTTGGGGCGACTAGAGCAAATGCCGCACCAAAATGGATTTTTTGTTTTGGATATTAAAGAAAGCTTAAATGTAACTTGAAAGATAATAAAATTTGCGTAGTAATCCGAAAGAAAAATAGTCTAGGATATTGGGTTCTCCCATAACCTTCACCTTTCGAACTCGATTTTAAGGAATTCACAGAATAGGGAATTTTAATTTCTGTTCGTAATCGTTTTTCATGAATGTGAAACATTTATGCGGATATGAGGAAATTGAAAGTATAAGTTTTGACTTTTCTTAGTTCATTAGCATAAATAAAGTATTAATAAAAACATTTTTAAAAATTTTTTTTAATATTTAAAAAAAGGTAAAAAAAATTAAATTTTTTTGGGTTATTGTTGGACATAAAGTAATTAGTCGGTCTAGATCCGTCTTTTAAATTATTTTTAAAAAAATTTAATTATTAAAGTTTATGTCCTAAAAAAATGAGCCTTTTCTGAAAAATTTAATTTTAGTAAGTGCAGTCATTGCCAAAATTCAAATATCCCCAGCCCTGGAACCCTTGGTATAATATGTCGCCAACTTTACATTAAGTTTTTTTTCCATGGCCCGGAAATAATTAAGAATGCTTCCATTTGGTCAATTAATCGAGAAGACCCAGGAAGCACGAAACAAAGATTTCAAGTTTTACCAAGAACATTTCTCGAGAAAATGCAGTCTGGTAAAGTGCCACCTGGATGTTCTAAATATAATGTTCATTACCTGTGATCCTCTAGTATCGAGGTATTTCAAGAGTCTGGAAGACAAAAATAAATCTAATGCCATAATCAGCTTCAGATTTATTACAAAATGTAACTACAGTTAAAGAGGAATACTCTAATTTAAGTGATTTTTTGGAAAGTTGCGATGAGGAATAATCAAAATTGTTTAATAATATAAAAAATTAGTTGTTTTGTTTTTTTTTTTTAATTTTCTCTTACTATGTTTATACGCCAGCTATTTGCAAATAGAAATAATTTGTAAATAACTAACTCACTGTTTATACGCTAAATACCATATGTAAGTGAATGTGTTTTTTAGTGCTGCCTGTTTGCTATCAAGCAGTTTCATGGCCTTATTTTCTTTCATTAGTCAAAGTAGTACCTCGGTATCCGCCTTGGTCCAATTGCAACATTTGTTTTCAGTTGTTATCTTAAACATTTTCCCTTTCTCCTTCGCCTGCAGTCGATATGAATGTCAATTACAATATAGCAGTGCTACCACCATATAGTTGAAAACAGCAAAACCAGTGAATAGAGTGGTAACGCCTAGCACACTATTTGCAAATAAGTCAGTAATCAGTAATTGTTTTCGTGACTTAGCTATTTGCAAATAACAAATTAACTCAGTGTTTATACGTAATAATTTGTCATTCTCAAAATTGTTATTTGCAAATAAGACGTGCGTATAAACGTAGTATCTAACATCTAAGAAGATTTTAAAATTTTGACCGATTATTCCTACGGAAACTGTAGAATATACGTACTCTTCCGATTGTGAATAAAATTGTTTAAGTTAAGAATTTTATGTTTCAAAAAAAAAATTTATTTCGCAAAAACAGGTAAACATTTTTTATTTTTTAATTCTAAAAAATAAATATTCCACTAAATATTTGTTACTTTTAAGTTTTTTTGTAATACTTTAATACTCTTAAAAAGATGGCATAAACATTTTTTTGCTACAGTGCTCCGCTGAATTATGGCGCAATTGTGGCTTTTTCGCCCCACTGTGCGTTATCTAGGAAAGTGTCCTCCATAGCATTTGTATAGATGTGCTTGCAAAAAAATCAAACAACTAAATGTGAGACGTCAAGTATCTCCACCTGAGCATACATTCAGCTTCGTTTCACACAAGCACCACTATTCGAATTTTTGAACCACATTGAGAATGATTAAGTTTATTATATTTTTTAAAATATAATAATAATAATTTGATACTCTCTAGGTTTATATTGATACAAAAAAAAATTATACTAGTTTCACTTTCAGTTTGAGACAACGTGTATCAACTTAATATTGCAACATATTTTGTTGGGTGTAGTTATCAAACCCAATTTTCAACTCAGTGGCTACATCTGTCGACTGTATGCCACAAATTTGGCCATCCAGCCCAGCTTGTATTGGAAGAAAGGGCCCTCGATATGTAAAATCTTTATCCTCAAGGTCAACATATGCATGATGTGGCTACTTTTTATATATAATAATTATAATACCAGAAAAACCATAAAAAGAGTGGATGCCATGGGACGCCCTGTACGAGCGAAGCTCTTTAAGACGATAAATCCGTTTGTAAATTTAAGTACTGTCAAAAAGACAATTTTAGGATTCGTTTGGAAAAACTCTATCTTGAAATAGCTAAAAAAATATAACTAATTTTTAACAAATTTTGGACTTTGATTTCTGAAATATAAGAAATATATTTTTGACTGAATAAATAAATAAAAGGTAAAAACGACATTAGTTGTTGGACCATCTTATGTGGTAGACTGGTAAGGATTGTGGTTCAGTGTTTAACTAAAATTTATAAAGGAAAATCATTTTCTTCAAGGATTCAAGCAGATTTGTAATTAAGTTTAGGAATTGAAATGACAGCTTGCGTTTCTGGTAGCTTGATTTCATAAACTATCGGAGTGAAATCCCGATTCTGCTTCCTAATTCCTTGCTTAAGGATGCGAGCAGATTCGATATTTAAGTCAGGAACGGATAAAGGAAATGAATTAAACATTATTACTTATCGCACTGAATTCGCCACTTGACCTGATGGCAGCCACACTTCCCACCCACACTCAACCCTGCTACTACGGCAATGGTAAAAGCAGCTGATTTTGCAAATACAAAATGCAAAGACAAAGAGATACACAAAAGAATCTGTAGCAAGCACAAAATTTTTTAGTTTTTTAGTCCCCCACTCAGACGTCCGTAAAAGAGCTTCGCTCTAAAAGCATACACTGAGAAAAAAAATCAATCTAAAATCTAGATTGAAAATCTCGTTTTCAAGAACCTTGCAAGCTTAAAAAACAGGATTGAAAATCCTGTTAAAATTTTTTTTGATATATATTCATTTATTTTGCTAAAAAATAACAAAAAAAAAAAAACAAAAATTAACAATATTCGGTTGCAACCCTCCTGGGACTCGAGCCACGACCTCTTCGATCAATAACACATTGGCACGGCCAATTAGTCGATTTTGCCGTAGGGGGTCAATTCTTAAGCGCAGCCCGTTGCAGTATAAGAACTCAGGTTGCGAAAATCTCTGCTCTCTGCAGAGATGCTACTGCAACTGGTTGGACCTAACAGTTGTCGCTCGGTGGTAAAGCGGTGGTGTTAGTGCTTAAGTGCGCAGAAGGTACTGATGAATAATTTATAATTTAAATAAGTTTTTCAGAAAGCAGAAAATGTTAATACCTAAAACAACTAACTAAACCAACCAATCACACCAACCCTTTCCCACCCATCACCTAAAAATAAAATATGCTTCATTTATTTTTGTCTTTGGTTCATAATAAAAAACGAGATTGTTTCATCTTAAAGACGAGTATAAGCGATCTTAATTCCATATTGTTGGATTAAGATTCAAATAGAGAATACAATCTTGGGTTAATATTATCTCGTCTCTGTCGAATTCTGACACCGTTTCGTCTTGTTTCAAGATTATAATCTTGGTTTTAGTTTGATTTTTTTCTCAGTGTAAGAATCAAATACATTATTATTAAAGGAAATAAAGTTTGCTTACTTTGGACAGCATTTATCATGATATTTTTTCTGCGAATAAACTTAGTAAATGAAAGAACAACATGCAAAATTGCTTCAATTTTCTTGCAAGTATTTCCAATCTATCCCTAAATCATTAAGCAATTATAAATTGTCAAGAAAATGAATTTAAATTTATTATGAAATTCTTTTAGACAAACTGAAATTGAAGTTTTCTCTCTTCCCTCAGCACAGGCTATCAGCCTTTCTATGGAGACAATTATCAGGCGACAGGAAGAAATAAAACGCAAAATAAAAGCAAAAAATGTACTTTAAGGATAAATAAGTATCCAGGAAATGGCGATGGTCCTTGACTTGGCTAAATGTAAATAAATTAAAAGAAAATCGACTTAAGGCACATTCAGTCAGTAGTGAAAATTCCATGAAATTAATGCCAGTATAAGTTTAAAACAATCTCACCTTAAAGAGCAAGCCATTTATATTGTAAAAAGTCTCTAAATTTTTAAGGAACCAAATAAGAATTATTAAGCGTTGCGTACATAAAGTGCAACAATGGAACCAACAACCCCATTCTCCTTCTCTCCAGGCCCATAAAAATTAACAACGAAATTTTCCCGTGTTAAACTGCTCGGTGTATTATGCGAGGCACAGCGGCCTTTGCTGAATGTAATTCTCCCCTTTTCACTTCTCACATTCAATTGTTGTAGTTGTTGTATAGTACAGCCAATGGGTGGATTGGGTCAAAGGGGCGTTGCGTGTGTGCTCTGAAAATATTTGAACAATTAACTTTTGATTTTCACGTTGGCGTCCTCTGACGAAAATTCGTGCGGTTTTTGTTGTGGACACCTTTTCATTTGAAATGCCAACAGCAAAAACAACAACAGAGAATTAATTATACAATTGTGTGTGTGTTGAAAAGGGGAAAACTGGCCCAGAGGGCGGAATGGGAAACAAGAGAAAATTATTAATTATGTTTTTGCAAATGAGCAAAATTCGTGACTCTAAAAATGGCTATTTGTTTTCGTTGGCTTAGAATATTTATAAACTAGATACATTTTTTTTAAAATGCTTCAAATAACAAAATTGTTGGTTTTTGTTTTCATATCATTTTATAGACAATGTTGGAGAACTTAATTTGGAGTTCAACAGCATTTTTCTTTGCGTTTGGATGAAAAAATGGCAAAAGATTTCTGTTATCCCTCCATTTTAACAACAAAACACCAACTAGTATGCGATTAAGCTACAGAACTTTAACAACTTTCTTTTTCCAATGGCTTCAACTATAGAAGATGTGTCACCATTCACCGTGTTCATCTGCATTTTCCATGCCTAGCTCGGTCTTTCAACGCGGGTGTTGCATTTAGGTTCCGTTTTTCATTGAGGACACTTTCTAACGTATGTGAAGGAGGGCAAGCATTTGTAAGTCTATCTCTGACAGTGTTCATAAAAATATCTGCCATAATTGCAGCTAAGTCAGCAAATGTTGACTATTTTCCACAACCTGACCCCCCTCTAGTCATTCGCTTCGCTGCTTGCCACTTTCCGCATTGTAGTTGTTGTTGTCTAGCCGCATTTTCTTTTCTGTAGCCTTTTCCCTTTGGTTAAATATGAAATGAAAGGATGAACAAAAAGCAGCGTGGGATGTAAAGTTTTATGCATTGAGTGATAAGGCAGGGTTGAAGTACTTAGTTTTATGCTCTCACATTCCGAGCTGCTGTTTTAATGCCCCTAAAGTAAATGAAGTTGGCTGGCGTGAAACCTTCTTGGACTTGGATATAGTTTTAATAATCAGCAAATACTTTAATTGATTTAAAAATAATATTTAGTAATTTAATCAAACACTTTTCTCCGCTTCATTTGAGCCCCCATGCAATGAGGGTCTGGAAATGCAAATCAAAATGGGATGCAATAAAAGTCACTCACAAGTTGTAAACAAGACGAAGAAAGCACAAATGCTCTGGTCCTTCCACTTTACAACAAAAAAAGACGGAAGCGCACTAAAGGGAGGAGCAAAAACTCTCTGACTCATTTTTTGTTGTCAACTTGGCTTTTTATTAAGCCCCATCAAAGTGGGTGGCGACGAAAACATTTGTAGGGGCATGGCTGATTGCAGTTTGCAGCCAAGTCAAAGAAGGAGTCAAGAAGATGGCAACATTTAAATATCTTTCGAGCAGCTTTTCATTCTAGTTTTCCTCGCCTACTTTTTTGTTTGCCACTTTGTTGCATTTCCCTTTTCAACTAGCAAACTTTGCTTTTATTTTTGCAACAAATTGCGGCTGCATTTCATTTGCTTTGTTTGTCATGGCTTCCTTTTTGTATCTTTGAGCAAGTTGGAAAATATTTTTCTTGGGATTTAAACAAACTATTTGGGTAATTTTATGGAGATACAAATGGGGTTTAAAGAGAGAGATTCGTTAATCTGTGAAAAGAGAATATTCCATATTTTATTCTTTCAAAAAAGGAATCTTCGCACTTTTCGGCTATTTCTTACGGATCACAATTTTTGACATATGTTTGTGCTAAGATAATCATAGTATGTTAACATAAATGTTAATACTCTTTTAATTTAGGGGAAGGCTCTTAAACGACAATGTCGAGAGCGTAAGTTAAAGTCGGCCCTGACCTACTCTGATACTCAATACCTAAATTAAAAGACTATTAACATTTATGTTAACATATTAAAATTATGTTAGCAGGCATCACATGCTGACTGCAAACATATGATAAAAGTTGTGCCGAAAAGTATGCAAAGTTTCTTTTATTAGCAGACACCTCATGCTGATGCCAAATATATGACTGATGGTAATATTTTTAAAGCTCCGCCGATATCCATCAAAACTAAAGCTGTTAAGTCAGCAGTTCTGGTATGCAACATTGAAGATTAATTTAATTGTGAACTAATGACAAAAAAATTTTACGTTTTCAACACTTTTGGAAAGAGGCTTATGCCTAAAAAATGGGAATATTTCTTATAACGCTCTCTTAATGTTCTCCCTGAATTCCTTCTAGAATAAATAGGAATTGAGAGCAGAAAAATATAAGTAGCATTCCATTCGACAAGCCATTTGAGTTGAGTGCAAGGTAGGGTTCTCAATATTTTATCGATATATCGATATTATTGTTGGACGATAAGGGTTATTTCGATATAATATTTTTTATGTCGATATTGGCAATTATCGATATTTTTATATATAATATATCATATAAAATTAGTATGGCAAATTATATGGTAAGACTGATAAAATCTTAAATCGCATTTAAGAACTAATCATATGGATACGGCCATACGCTGCAATATGAGGAGTCGGTGCTGGATGTCTGTGAAGATAACGACCTGAACTCAATAGCTTATTGGAGAGCTAATCCGTATGAACTGTTCATGCTGTCTGAAACTGCACTTCGATACTTATTTGCTCCTGGAAGTTCAGTACCTATTCAGTCCCTACAGTCCTATTGAAAAGATTAGATTTAACGGCCACTAAAAATGGTCATTTGTTTGTAATTTTCAGCTCACTTACGCTTTAGAAAATAACGATATTTTGATGTTTTTTGACGCGATATATCAAATATCTATTTTGAAAATTTTGATTTTTTATATTATCGAAATTTATATTTTTGAGAAATACAATCCTAGAGCAAGATAGCGACTTCGATTCCCAGACAAAATCTAGCAAATTTATATATCTTTCTTTTTTTTCCGAGGACTTAAATGAATGAAAACTGGAGCGGGTCTTGAAGTGTATGGTGATGTCCTTCGAAATAATATTACAATCGAGCTTGACCGACTATCTTGATAGTTTTTTCTAAACTTGCAACTTTAAGCGATCAAATTCTGGAAACACTAGCCGTGTTCAGCAGAACAACTTGCTCCCTGATCAAGTATAAATTTGCAATAATCTTCCTACTGAACTCGAGTGATGCGGTATAATAATAGCCAATTTAGGGTATCATGATACAGGAGCATGTATCAAAGAAATAGTACGCTACTTTAGAGTGATACTGCTCCCTCCAACAGCAGACACTATTCGATGCATAATTTTTTTCTGATACATGCTCAGGGATCAATTATTCTGCTGAACACGCCCACTGTTTACTGTATGTATTTGAGTCAAGAAGAGCTAGAGTAGCCAATTTTTAAATGTAGACTCTTACAGTCTGCACGCAGATCAAGTTTGTTTACATTCAAATAGGTCGAATAACTCCTTCAATTTGTGTATGTGTGTCCAATACCTTCAAAATGATCGCATAATATATACCCGAGATACACAAAATTTAAGTCTTTTCATATACTTATTTTATTTATTTTTTATTTAAAGCAGAGGCTAAAACCGATATGAATAACGGTTAGAGTAACGGTTACTGTTTAGACTGATCGCATTTTTCCGAATACGGTTATATTACGGCTTTGAGTTATGGGTTACGGTACTGGTTCGTTTTCTTCTAGTTCCAATCCCGAGTGGGATATAGGGCATCAACAACTCCTCTCCAGCGAACTCTGTTGTTAGCTGTCGCTTTGAGTTCTCCCCACTGGTACTGGTTAAGGTTATTAATCTTATTCTGTTTCGGGTTTCGGTTCGGTTATTGGTTTAAAATATCATTTTTACAAATCAAGCAAATAAAAGCGGCCCCATTTGGAATCTCATTTATTTAGTACTACGTACTAAATTCAAATGCCAAAGCCGGATTTGTAGGGGAAACGGCCCCCAGCACTATCAATTTTCTAAGTATGCAGTTTTAAAGTACATCAGCCGAAAGTAATTAACGATTTTTTGTATACTTCTAGTACCAACCCTGAATTTTAAGCAGCGGTTCTTATCATTTTAATCACAAGCCTTTTTCAAGCCATCAATCCATATCAAAATTCCGTTTTTTTTTGGTCAAAGCTGGCATGTAACCACTTTACCTGAATAACTTTTCAGATTTTTAAAATGCAAGTAGTTGTCTACAAAATTCCGCGGAATTTTAAACATTTATTTAAGACTTCTAGTTGAGGTTCCACTTTCGTTTTTCACAAGTCGATTTGTCATTCCTAGATACAATTTCTGTAGTTTTTTCAGAATTTTTAAAGTTGTGGAAGGGGGTTAACATTAAATAAAACACTAAAATGAATATTTTTTAAATTGCTTTGTTCATTGTCGCTACTTACATATTAATCAAATTATACACAGTGAAGTTTCACTTTATCTTCAAGATGGGGTGCATGTGGAACCAGAGGTATAGAATGGGAAATTCAGATTCACCAGCCCCGTCAATGACTGCAGAATTGTGCTTGTATGCCTGTCAACTATGAGCCAGCAAAGAAGATAGAGCCTACATTGGCCACGGTTCCGTCGAAGGAAAAATAGACATTTCACGCTATCCAAACAGAGCTCCGGGTACAAAGCAACACTTAAGTATCTTAAGACACTTGAGGTCTGCTACTTGAAGTCACTGACAGCGAGGGAGAAGGTACTGCGCAGGATACTACGTCCAAACAGTATGCAGCGGCTCCCACGACGGGGAAGAAATCTCCAGCCGAATCGAAGGCCGGCAAAAGCATTCACGGGGGACACCCAGAAGCACTGCAGGAGTCCGCCCCCAACGTAGACAGCACCCTCCCAAAGTTAGGGACCGTTTGGCGGAAAGCGTGGTAGCTTCAAGCGACAACAATCGGAAACTAGCTTAAGTTCGAAGCCGAAACTTCAGGTGGCCATTATCGACCGAACCGACCTGGAGGATATCATTTTAATCGAAAAGCTGTTAGTCCTAGACGGAATCATAATGCAGGTACATTCACAATACCATGAAAAAGAGAAAAAATCTTAAAAAAGCTAATGTCGTGGTTTGTACCTTCGATGAGTCCCTAAGCTTTCTCACCGACACAATTCACGGCGTTCGAGGCCTAAGGCCAAGATGAGGTCTTAAAATTGGAAAGCATGGTCTGCAGAAATAGTAGATGGATTGGAAAAACATTCTAGAACTACAAATTATGTTGACTTCACTTGGCAATATTTCAACGCATAATCCATTCAATGCGATTCTTTCACTTCTGTGTAAGATCCGAATGGAATAAGGATCGTCGGATACTGTGTGTTTGTATTTATTTTAACCACCTTCCACAACGTACATATATGGGGCTTAGTGACCTGTTTTTGATTTTAGTCAATGTTACAGCTGGCTTGCTCAAGGTCTTTTGGCTGATTATAAATCTTTATAACCAACACAAGTCAACAGATATTAATAATAACATTTTGGAATAGCAATTGGGTATGTCCGTACAACGATCACTGTTTCGAGAATTACCAAATTCTCTCATCAGCGGACTTGTTTTGCTGTTCACACTTAAAGAAACATACCAGTTCGTATTTAAGTCTCTATCAATCGGCGAATAAAGACATAGGAATTCCAGTGTTGTAAATTCGCAGCTCGAATTTCAGCTGTGGTTTTTTTGTTTGAAGGTGTTTGTTTACCAATTTGTTGTAATTAATTTTGTTGCTTATGGCTGCTACTAGGTGGTTGGGCTATCCGTCCAATGATCCTCCTTAGCAGGGCCAAGAGTTTTTTTGTAAGTACTCAGGGTATTTTTTGCTTGTTTTATAATAGGGAACCCGTTTTTTTGGTTTTTATTACAAACATTATGGCATACTGACTTACACAACTTTTAAAATTCTGAAAAATTTACAGAAATTTTATCTAGGAATGACAAATGGACTTGTAAAAAACAAAAGTGGAACCTCAACTTGAAATCTTAAATAAATGCTGTTCTAAATGTCGCAGAATTTTGTAGGAAACGGCTTGCATATTAAAAATCTGAAAAAATTATTCAGGTGAAGTGTACACATGCCAGCTTCGACCAAAAAAAAAGTGGAATTTTTAAATGAATAGATGTCTTGAAAAAGGCTTCTGATTGAAATGATAAAAATCGCTTTTAAAAATTCAGGGTTGGTTCTAGAAGTCTACAAAAAATCGCTAAATTACTATCGATTGATGTACTTAAAAACTGCATACTTAGAAAATTGATAGTGTTGGGGGCCGGTTCCCCTACAAATCCGGTTATGCCCTTTTTTATACAGTAGTATAGCGCTGACGAATCCAGGCTTTTCAAAACTGCTTTGACGACTAACTAAAGGGTATGGGCAGCACATCTTACCCATGAAAACACATATTAATAATATGACTAACTTTTTCTTTCCACCATTTTAATAATATTGCGTCCGTTTTCAGTGGTACAGGAGTATACCTGTTTAGTCCCATTCCCAAATCGATTTAGAACTATGACATAATATGATAACGTCTTTAACATGGGTGGCTTAGTAGCGAAAACATCTCCGCAATTGCCAAAGATATCAAAACAACATATTGTATATTTTTGCCTGCAACAAAAATAAAGTGACGTTTATATAAGGGAAAATTTTTAGTCAAGTATATCACATACACCCAGCGCCACAAAAAAAGCCGCAGTCTAAATATTCACATACTTGTATGTTTTCTTGCTTGGGGTTTCTATAAATGTTTTCCGAATTGCCCAATTATTTTTTTTTACTGATTAATGGAATATTTTTAAATAAAAGTGCATAGCAATTTTTATTTTATGAATGTTAGTTTTTTAGAAAAAGGTTTTTTTCCAGACCCATATTAATTTTGGTGACTTTTCATAATTATGACAACTTTAAGAAAAAAAATTATAATAATTATAATAGTGCATATACTCAACAAATAATGATTTTTTTCCAAAAGTATACTTAATTTGCTATAATCTAATATATATTTTGTATCAAATTAATGTTAATTTTTTTTTTTTAATTTAAATTAGTACTTTGTTGTACCCCCTTTTGCTTAAATTACACATTTTACCCTATTGGGCATCGAATTGTACAAAGCGCTTAAATATTCCTCAGTGATTTCCTCGAACCATACTTTTTCTATCACATCCTTCAATTCTACCATGGTTTTAGGCTTCCTTTTTTTATTTTCGCAGCCATTAGGGCCCAGACATTCTCTATTGGGTTGAGGTCAGGGCTGTTTCCGGGCCAATTAAGGGACTTAATGCCCAATTCTTCCTTCAAAATTGTTATCTTCGTTAAGAAGAAGGTCAAAATTAATTGATTAAGTTGTTTTAATAACAAAAGCTCACTGAATTACTTACAGATCGAGCCTGATGGCAAGGTGCAGAATCATCTTGAAAAATAGGATCTTCTTCTTTCTCACTTATTGCCTCAATGCTAGGCACAACTCCAGTTAAAATTATATCTTTATATTTTTCCGCGTTCACCATACCCTGAATCATTAAAATTGATTCAGTTTTATATTTAGATATGCATCCCCGTATCATAATGTATGGTGAATGCTTAACGGTTCCCACAAAGCAATTTTCCAAATATCGTTCGCCCTTTCTACGGCGCACCTTGCAAGAGCCATCGGGTCCAATGAGATTGAATTTGGACTCATCCGAAAATAGGACGCGTGACCATTCGGAATCACTCCAATTTTTGTTTTCCTTGGCCCTAATTGTCCCTAAATTGGCCCGGAAACAGCCCTGACCTCAACCCAATAGAGAATGTCTGGGCCCTTATGGCTGCGAAAATAAAAAAAGGAAGCCTAAAACCATGGTAGAATTGAAGGATGTGATAGAAAAAGTATGGTTCGAGGATATCACTGAGGAATATTTAAGCGCTTTGTACAATTCGATGCCCAATAGGGTAAAATGTGTAATTTAAGCAAAAGGGGGTACAACAAAGTACTAATTTAAATTAAAAAAAAAAATTAACATTAATTTGATACAAAATATATATTAGATTATAGCAAATTAAGTATACTTTTGGAAAAAAATCATTATTTGTTGAGTATATGCACTATTATAATTATTATAATTTTTTTTCTTAAAGTTGTCATAATTATGAAAAGTCACCAAAATTAATATGGGTCTGGAAAAAAACCTTTTTCTAAAAAACTAACATTCATAAAATAAAAATTGCTATGCACTTTTATTTAAAAATATTCCATTAATCAGTAAAAAAAAATAATTGGGCAATTCGGAAAACATTTATAGAAACCCCAAGCAAGAAAACATACAAGTATGTGAATATTTAGACTGCGGCTTTTTTTGTGGCGCTGGGTGTACTTACTAATAAATGACCGATCTATGTGAGTCAAGCCACCAATTTTTAAGGCAAATCACATTCCCTTCAGTCTTGTTTTAAATGTCCTTTGCAAGAAGCCCTGATACGAGAATGACGTCATCTCTAACATTTTGCGGGTTGATAAAATTTTCACATCCCATGCTCTTCGATAATTGGGCTTAAGATTTTCTGAAATCCAACGTCATTTACCAGTAAAATTGGTCTGCCATCCATTGTGTACATCAAATCGCAGACATCTTTAATTTCTGGTTAACAGAAGGGTGTAAGAAAACAAATGCCGGAAAATGCTTGTTTTTGATCGAGGCATTGCGCACTTCAAAAATGTTAGGGTAAGTGTCCACAAGCAAACTTATCAAGAGTAAAACACTGTCTAGATCACAGCGCAACTTGTCTAGTTACCGGCGCCAAGTTGTCAAAATGGCGGAGTGCCAGAAACAAACACGTAAATACATACATAACCATGTTAAAGGCTTTTTTTCTATTCACATTCAAGGGAAGACTGTCACCATATGTGTAAATACTTCTGTTTTTATACAAACAAATTGGCTGTAAAACAATATATAAAATAAAAGATGAGGAAGGAAAAGATTTAATTTAGCTGCGTTGTCTTTTTCTCGTTCGCTCTCTTTCCTTTGTGCCCACTAGCTACAATGAACAAATTCATTTTTATGGAAATGTTCATTGTTCGTCCATCTAATCGAAATTTTCGCAAGTAGAGGAAAAACCGAAATTAACCCATATATTTGTTTCTGTTTCAGTACTGATAACCGGTTATGTTATTAAAGGGTTGCGTTTATATGAAAAAATTTTTTGTCGGTTACAAATTTTAAATTGTTTCTAGCGGTTAGGGGTTACGGTTTCGGTTACGGTTTTATAAAAAATGTACAAAACTGATACATGATTTCATAAAACTGTATAAATAACCTCATAAGTAGTAGGAGAAATAGGACATCGGGCAAATGGGAAGCTCAAAAAGCGATCCAGAAATCGATGGTTCGATTTCATTAATGAAAGACCTTTAGCTACGGGGTTTAATGTGTAGCTTACTTTATTTAATTATATGATTACACGCTAAAATGAATGAATGAAAGTCGATTGAGTTGACGATGATACAATGATTGTTGGGTTGCATAGACGCGCACCTGCGCGTTGCCGAAGCCAGCCAGAAACTGCGCGCCAGGGATGGCGCGAGGGTTGTCTTTCTGCTAACGCGTTAGGGATGGTGCTCGATGAATAGTGTGACGAGAGGCGGCCAGGGCTGCCACAGTACTCCCTCTCCAGTGATCATGTGGGAATGAATGATCTTCAAGTTTTGAGTCCAGCTGGGATGAGGGTCCGGTATGAATGATGATCATCTACAGGATCTGTACAAGTCCCAATGTGGAGGAAAGTATAGTTCTTTCTGTGATGTTTGTGTCGTAGTTGAGTCGATGAATCGTTTCCGTTGAGTATTGAAACTGGTGAATCAGTAGTACTGAGCATATGCACCGAGTACAGATTGGAGAAGTTGCGTCGATGGTAACCTCGCGTTGAGGCCGTTGCTTCGAGTCGGGGTCGATAAGCAAGTACGTTCGATCAAGGCTGAAGTTGCCGAGTCAATAGTACTGGGTATTGTACCGCGAGTAGTGACTTTCGATTGCCACGCGTTGTGGACTTTCGTTTGCCACTTGTTGTGGACTTTCGTTTGCCACTCGTTGAGGACTTTTGTTTGCCATCCGTTGTGGATTTTCGTTTGCCACGCGTAATGGACTTTCGTTTGAGATCGAGAACTTGTAGGTAGACTCAGGCTGGCAACAATTGCCAAACAAAGAGCGTCTCGAGTTGAAGCATGTTGCTAGTGGTCGGTCAGGTATGCGGATCGCTGTGCATGAACATCGGCGACGACGAAAGATGCGATGAAGATCCAAATTCAGCTGCGCGACGTACTTTCACATGTAGCAACGATCGTCTGGCAGGCTGCATACAATGTAAGATCTGAAAAATTGGTCGGATGCTTGACCAACGTAAGTTCGGTTACGTGTAGTTGATAAGTCGGTTTCAACTGGACGTGTAAGGGGCAACAGTTGTGTGATTTGCACAAAAAAAAACCCCCTTTGCTGTTTGTAATTGGGTGTGTGCGCTATGTGTTCATATACATCGCCGCAGTCTGCGCCCAGGATCTTGTTTACCCGTGTCAAAGGTCCATGGCTGGTAGATGTGGAAACCGAAGAACCCATATGTACGTCCATGATCGTTGAACGAATGAGCCGCCGAATTGCATTTGATGTGTTTGTAAGAATGCGCCAAAATTCGTTTGATTGTAGCTGCAGACGCCGGCAGCATGTATGTATGTGTGTGCGGGCTTCGGTCGTATGAATGTGAGTCAAATCGCTGTTTCTGTTGAGGATCTGGTTGGCTGCTCTCAAAATAGTGCTCCTTGCTTTAGTTACCTTGATGCTGTTTGAATTTGCTGATCGAAAGTTGTTCTTCGAAATGAATTTCACAATGGCGACATTGCTTGGGTGTGCGCGTGTGTTAGTGTTTGCTGAGCGGCATCAGAGAACAGTTATAGAAGTTTGCGTGTTCGTTGTTTTTGAATTGTCGCGGGTCACCACTTTGGCTACGATGTTTAATGTGTAACTAACTTTATTGTATATCACTTAAAAGCTAACAATTATTGTTGAGTTGAACGGAGCGAAGCGGGCGCTACCCGCGCGTGATCGAAGCCAGCCAGAAATTGCGCGCCAGAGATGGCGCATGGGCTGTTATTCTGCCACTGCGTTAGGGATGGTGCTCGATGAAGAGTGAGACCATCTGTTTAGGATGGTACTCTAAATAGTTCTTTACAATCGTATTAAAGAGAGTCAAATTAAACATTTCGGTTCGCCACAAAACAAGCTAAAAATTGAATAGTGTTACTTCTGCTTCGTTTAGATTTATGCGTTATCTCGTTCTTTGTTCTACTTGGCTTCAGCATTTATTCAAATGTAATCAAGATGAACCCCGACTGGTGCTAGGCTGGATATGCCCCCTCAATTGTGTGCTTTAAAGCTGCTGCTGATAAAATTCAAATGGCTTTTGTGCAATTTTTGCTAAAAATCTTTATAATTCTTTCTAACTTGCTGTTATTAAAATTGCTCTTATCAGAATTTCCATTTTTCGCTTTATCCTCGGACTTGAATTAAATTACTCATACGAACCGTTGGCCCCGTCTGGGCGACCCCTTGAGACAAGCGTTGTTGTTTTTTCTTATCTTGCTGAAAAATGCTTTTATCTTTTGCTTTTAGCATTTTTAATGAGTTTTGCCGTCCGAGAGATATTTAAGAAAATGTCTTTTGCGGTCAAGGTTGGGTCCTTGAACTTTTAGGAGTAGGAACTTGAATGAAAATGGCCTTTTTCAAATACAAAATGGGTTTTAAATATTCCAAATTGGCTTAACTAAAGAGATCAGCTCAGCCAGTACAACTTTTCCAATTTAATGACAAGTTCCAGTTTCTGAGCTCATCTTTGGGGTCACTTCAATTTGAATGTTTCTTTTGCTGTTTGAGATGCCAATATCGCCATGCTTTTAACCTGGCCAAGGAGTTCCAAAGACACACTAGGTGTTGCATGATTTATGACGAAAGAGGAATGGAAAATGGAAAAGATGCACTTGGAGCTGTTGCTCAAGCTCGCATCAATGGATTCGCTTCTTTGCATATGCGGTTCGCCCTACTCCACTTAGCCTTGGGCTACAATCCATGCAAATGAGATAGAGATATATTTTATCTGTCTCTCATACCAGATTAAGCTCTCTCTTTTTCTCCGCGTGGTGCTCCCACCAAAACATTGTTCAGTGAACGCCCACCGAGGCATGCATAAAATATGTTACACATTTCGCCGCCCACGTTGCAGGGCTGAATTTCCATCAATAAATTCGTTAAAACCTTACACCAAAGAGGCCAGAAAAAAATGCCTTTTTTGTGCCCAATTAAAACATGAAAAAAATATACAAACTGAAAAATGTCAACCAAAAAATAAGATGGAGGAAATGTAAAAATCCATTGAAAAACAGTCGGAAGAATGAAAGGAGCATGTTAAGTGAAATGTCATTCAAGTGAAGTTGTTGGATGAAGGAGGCAATTTTTCATATTTTACTGCCTGAACTGGCATAATGAAGTAATGAAAGTGTCGATTTTCTCATTTGCCAGAGATAACATTGTTCGCCGGCAATTAAAATTGCTCGAAAAAAGGGTTTAACCTACGGAGAAGGAGGAGTAAAATGATATTCTTTTTGGTGGTCGAATGTAAATGAAGTTTTATTGCAGATTCAAAACTCTTAATTGGGCAAGTGCATATCAAGCATTTTGCTGTAGTTTAATGAAAGTTTGAACAATAGAATCAATTGTGAAATCCATATATTTTAAGTATTCAAATAGTTCCCCGTGTATGTCGCTTGATATAAATGCAAGTGAAAAGAGAATGTGGTACTTGCATTAAGTATTTTCGTATCTATTCTGATTTGTACTCTAGTTTATTTGCCGAGTGTACTTTCTCATTAATTGCCCTTCGTCTTATGTTTTTCTTTCAACTAGTTTGTCATCCTTCATTCTCCTTCTCTGACCTCGATAAGTTGAAAGTTGAAGTTTTCAGCTGCTTTTGACAAATCTTTCGCCCCAAGTGCTTCCCTAGGCACAAGCTGAGCGCATTTCAATTTCCTTTTATGATGTTTTCCTCCTTGACTTTTGGGCCACTTTTCACCTTTGCAAGAATAAATCAACTTAATGCTCGAAAGCTGCTAAGAGTTGTGGGTATTTGTCGGTGTAAGGAACTGGAGTCGCCGAGAAGCAGTAGGCAATGCTTTATGAGTATTAATGGAAACATACGCCTCGTATGAGTTATTTAAGCAGCAGCTCACCTGCCACATTGAAGCATGTAATTAATTTTGTATGACTACGCAAATGAGCAGAACTTCCTCTGGCAAGTCATGTGAGTTAATGATAAACACTTTCTGCGAATGCGGAAACTAAACCAAAGCGGATGTTCAGATAACAGGCCATCCAGTTCAGCCCAGCTCAGGAAGTGTGAACACAAATGGGCGAACGGTTTCGAGCCACTGAAAGGGGTCGATTTCAAATGGACGTTGCCTAAATGAAATGAAAACACAAACATCAAAACACAACACTACGAATTTGCACATTTTCACGCTTTAAAAGCAGCGCCAAAGTCAACCACAGATATTATTGTGGGATTTGTTGTTGACATGTAACGAACGGGTCAGAGACTGAAAATTGGGTCAATGCTTCAGAGCAGGGAATTGTGTGGAAAAATTTAAATGAAAATAGCTGTTTACATCAATTGCAGGCAACAACAGTCAGTGGCTAATGAACCATTCAAATGTCAGAATAATCAAAATGCCATCATGCAAATAAAGCTGAAATGGAAGTTTAAACAAAGTGATGGAAAAACAATCAATTGTTTCACTTCATTAAACTCAAACAAGTGTAAGCCATGGAATAAGGAGAACTTGAATGAAAAGTAAAATAAAATTAAATATAAGGAAAATCACAGTCAGCCCTGTTTTCAATTTCACTTCCGCATCAATCCCGTAACGTTTTCATTTTCGTATACTGAATGTCATGTGAAATTTCTTCGGAGTGTCTTTTATAAACAACTGGCTCCAGGGGTGACAATCGACCACTGTTTAATAACAGCAAAATTTTGTTTTTATACCCGTTACTCGTAGAGTAAAAGGGGATACTAAAGTCGTGCAAATGTATGTAACAGGCAGAAGGAATCATTTCCGACCATATAAAGTATATATATTCTTGATCAGCATCAACAGCCGAGTCGATATAGCCATGTCCGTCTGTCCGTCTGTCCGTCTGTCTGTATGAACACCTAGATCTCAGAGACTAGAAGAGCTAGAGCAACCAAATTTGAAATGTAGACTCCTATTGTCTGCACGCAGATCAAGTTTATTTTCAATTATTGCCACGCCCCCTCACGCCCCCGCAATTTGGAAAAAACGTCATATCTCCTACAGTTTTGATGATAGATGGTTCGTACTTTCTAAAGATATCTAGTACTTAAAATTATTTATCGATTTGCTGAAGGAATGATAAAGATCGGATGAACGATACTCAAGTTATGAGCAAAAAACGGTCAGTTAACACCCACCCCACTCATAACCTAAGCATTGCGTTCAGCAGCAATCTTAGTGAGAGAGAGAGAGAGAGAGAGAGAGAGAGAGACGAGTTAAAAAATGTTGCATACTTTTCGGCTGACCCACCTCAGGCATACAGGAAGGCTATTAAACATTTGTTTCCATGAGTAACGGGTATATCGAAGTCGGTTAGAGCCGACTTTAACTTACGCTCTCGTTTTTATTAGGGACAAGAGAAAAACAAAATTCCAGACAGAAAGAATTTTGGCTGTTGTTTAGTGTTATAAAGAAATTAAATAGCGGAACATAAAAGCGGGCGCAGAAGCGTTTTCAGACACAAACGATTTTTTGAAGTCCTCAATAAAGGATTCTGCATCTTCAACTGAACCCAGCCAGTCCTTAAGATTATGATAGATTATGATGATCTAATTGTGTCCTACAAACTGATTTTTACTTCTTTGGAGTGCGTATGGTACGGGTTGTCAAATAGAGGTATGCCGTAAGACATCACTTTCCTCATCAAAGCGACATACGACACAAAGTAAAGCACTTGCAGCCTTTTTCAGCTCTGAGTGGCGCTCGGCAAGGAAGGGAGACAGATTCCATCCTATTTAAAATGGCGGTTGCTGACGTATTATTTACTATGCGACCAGCGCCCAACAACAGCGACATCAGGTGCTCAATGACAAACACCCAGGGTCATCTGGACTATACAGACGTATATGGTATGCCTAAGCAGACTGGCAAACGCGCTAAATATAGTTGACAACTCCGTTAAATCAGCAGGCCTAAAACTAAACTCATGCAAGTATGGAGAGTGTCGTCACTAGAGCCCAGCATGAGTGGAGTCATGGTGCCCTTTGCATCAACTTTTATAAAAAGATTCAAATAAATCAAGTATGAAAGTTTTTGATTCGAGTAAGTGAGTCTCCAATCAGATCAAGCTCCAAACAGACTGCTTTGCAATACATATTTACATACCAGGCACCCGGAGTGCGTTGCTGCGCCCCTATAGAATTTTAAACACAATACGAAGAAGTGAAGCTTAATAGACAATTGCCATCTATAAAGTTTTCATAAGAATCCAATCTCATTAATTGCTTTTCAAATTTCCCAAGTTTTTGTTCCGTATGATCTTCACCTCCTATTTACCCGTCGATATACCAGTCTTCGTGTTAATGTTAAAATTTCCTTAAACCGATTGACCGTCACCTCCTATTAACCCGTCTTTAATTGCCAACTATTAAATCTTCATAGTAACCTGAACTAATCATAAAATTTTGTAAATATCCGGATTTTTGGTCCGCTTGACCTTGAGCTGTCAATTTACCTGTCCACATTATAAATTTCGCAACTTTGTGGACCGTTGGACTTAACCATTTACGCGTCCACAATTGCCATCTATCAAATCTTAATGATTCCCAAAACTCATAAAATTTTGCAAATTTCTCTACAAGATACCATGCAATGGAAATGCAGATAACAGTTGCAACAAATTGTACATTGGTACAACAAAATCAAAATTAAAAACAAGAATATGCCAACATAGATCAGACTACAAACTCAGACATCAAACAACCACACAAAAAACGGCGCTCGCGACACACTGTATGGAAAGCGGACACTCGCCGAATTTTGAAGCAACAACAATCCTACAGCAAGAAAACCACTACAGCAAACGTTTCACTATAGAGATGCTACATATTATTGACACACCAAAATACAAGAGACTTAACTACAAGACGGACACGGAAAACTGTGCTCACCTATACAGACACTTACTGACAAATAATAGATCAGTATCCAACTCCACGCCGAACGGAGCAGACGTGTAAAATAATGTATGTGAAAAATCTCTTTTTTGTTTTGTTTTGATTGAATCTATGTTAAATTGTAATTGGTAAATTGTTTTTGTAGTGTCCCTGAAGATGGTTGCCGAGGAGCAACCGAAATATATTGGAAAACATCATACATTTTTGTGTGTTTCACTTGACCTAGAGCCGGCAATACTCGAATTTCGAAAAATTAAAACTCAAATAATAATTTTAAAAATTTCACGATTTTTTTAACAGTTCGATCTGCACTTCCTATATTTACCCGTCTACCATTGCCGTCTATTAAGTATTCATATAATCTTTGGTCAAATGAAAAATTGGCAAATTTTAACATGTTCAATCCACGCCTCTTATTTACCAACGCCGGCGCTTTCGTAAATACTTAAATGAAAATTTGATAAAATTTCGCGGTGTTGGTCTAAGCCTCTTATATACGCGTCTTCAATTGCCATCTATCCAACCTTCATAGTTATCTTAGGTCCTTAGAAAATTTGGCCCATTTTTTACCATTTCTTTGTTTGTCAATTTCGCCATTTTTATACATTTTTTATACAATTACATATTTTGCATATTTATTGCATATTTGTTTGAATATGTTGCATTTGCAATATATGCCAAATTTGCATATATTGAATATACAGTTTCCAATGGAAAGTGGGTTATTAAATTAGCATAATTCCAAATTTTCATCTCAATCAACCTTCATTAAAACGAGAAGGCCAAGCTAACTTCGTCTGTGCCGAAGTTTTTATACCCTTGCAAATGCTGTTTTTGAAATGTCAGAGTTTAAGAACGCTTACATAAAAATCTAAAAAAAATTTTAACTAAAACCCATTTTCCGATAGATAATCAACTGATTTCGACCAAATTTCGCGAATTCTTTTGAGAACATATCAAATTTACAATCGCGGAGTTTAAGAAAGATCAAATTTAAAACAGAAAAGTTTTTTCTCACTTAGACTCATTTTCCGACCGATCGGCCCTATGGCAACCATAAGATATAGTCACCCGATGTCGATCAACTTTTTCAAATTAGTTTGAAAGCGTTTAATATTTAGAATCACCGACTTTAAGGACGATTTACTTGAAAACAAAAAAGTTTTTTTCACTAGGATCCATTTTCCGACCGATCGGTCCTATGGCAGCTATATGTTATAGTCATCCGATTTTGACCAAAATTGCAAATCTGTTTGATAGCATATAATATTAATAATGGCCGAGTTTAAGGCCGCTAACATTGAAAACAAAAAAGTTTTTCTCACTAAGACCCATTTTTTGACCGATGGTTCCTATGGCAGCTATAAGATATAGTCATCCGATCCGGTCGGTTCCGACATATTAGCAGCGTGCAGTAAAAAGAAGACTCTGTGCAAAATTTCAGCTCAATAGCTTTAAAACTGAGAGACTAGTTTGCGTAGAAACAGAGGGACAGACAGACAGACAGACAGACAGACGGACAGACAGACGGACAGACAGACAGACAGACAGACAGACAGACGGACGGTCAAAGCTCAATCGACTCAGCTCGTCGCCCTGATCAAGAATATATATAGTTTATGGGGTCGGAAATGAATATTTCTATGCGTTGCAAACTTCTGGGCAAAATTATAATACCCTTTGCAAGGGTATAAAAACTGCATAAAATCCGATATCTTCTTATATCTTATGAAATGACTCAGGTATAAATTACATTGTACGGATAAGAATAAGTAGTACACTACGACAAATCAAATTTTTAAAATAAGAGATATCTCTATCTCTTCATGAGTGAGTGAACAAAGTTGAGTTGTTCTTTCAACTGAACAAGTGAACATGTTAATTTTCAATTGTTCATTTTTGTCCAGTGAGTCTTTTTCTGTTGTTCATTGTCACTTGTACAGTTGGGTTGTTCATGAGTAAGTAAACAACATTAAGTTGGCTTTTAAAATGAACAAGTGAACATTTTCTTCAATTGTTCATTTTTTTTCAGCGAGTCTTGTTCAGTCTCTCTTGCTCAAACTGACATCAATAGCTTCAGACAACGCGTCCAATATAGTGGATGCCATCAAGCTAGGAAGAGGTTTGGAGCAGATAAACTATGTCCGCTTCGAAGCCAAATTGGTTGGGGATCTAAGAACTGCTGCCTTTGAAACATTTAAGAGTACGCAAGTTCAGCCGAACCTACCAGATTTAAAGTTGTGCCAGGATGTGACAACACGTTGGAACTCAACGTATAAAATGTTTGACCGACTTGTCGTTTTCAAGGAAGCAGGTTTGGCAGCTGTGTCAATTCTACGTTCCGATTTGGTGTTAACAAGCGACGAATGGGAAGAAATCAGTGATTGGAAAGGTACTCAATTTTCTTACCTAGGTAAGGTACAAGGTAAATGTCAAAAAATATACCTAGTTAAGGTAAAAGGTATACGCAATTTCCAGTACCTAGGAAAAAGTAAAGGTACAAAAAAGGCACTTTAAAATTTAAAAGAATGGTTTGAAAATTGAATATTGAGCTTATTGTATTATATGATATCTCGATTTTTTAAAGTAACATCAGCTGCGAAAATTTCGTCATTTTGTCTCTTTTTTTTAATTTTTGTGTATTTGGCCTCCACAGCTAAAAATTCTTTCAATAGAACACTTCAAATATTTTTATACTTAAGTAAAGATTCAAAAGATTTGCTATAATCGACAAGTAAGGCTTCCATTTCAATATTGGAATTTTCAGTTTCATCCAATCTTTCATTACTGGTATCATAAAAGACTTCAGAATCCTTTATATAATATTTCAACTCTCATTGATAAAAGAGTCCAAATTTTCCGCAATTTCTTCAACAAGACAATCTTTAAAACACTTAAATTTAGTTGTTTTAATATGGAATTTACGTCAATTTAAATTATGGAAGTATCTTAGTGGACAAAATCAAAGTCTAAAGAAGAATTCTAGAGCCTGTTCAGCATCTTTCGTGACAACTAAGTTCAAAGTGTGTAATGCGCATCCAAAGTGCCTTGGCAAAATAATTTCAGCAACAGCTGAACCATCCAGCGCTACTACTTCTAAATCAGACTCTTCTAAAAACTGTACACTATTAATGCTTTACCATAGTTGGATGAATTATCTGTAACTATTCCACATATATTGGAATTTCTAAGTGCGCTTCTTCTATAAACTTCAGCTAATATAGTAGCAAGTATTTATATGCGAGCACGAGAGAGTGACGAAGTAGATTGCTATTTATATAGTGGCCTGTTACACCATAGTAGCTTTTGTTATTGTAACTCCAGATTCGGCAGTCGTACAAATAAAATGAGTATTTAAAAAAAAAAACCAGCGATATTTTTCTTATACTATTCTATTTTCACTTTCGTAAAAATTTCTTGAATTGAAACCGGGTTTCAGTACAAAATTGGTCATAAAGTTGAAAAATGTTTGGGAAAGTGACAATGGGAGCACGGCTAATAGTCGTTCTACTTCTTATCTAGGTAGAACCGTATGGTTTTTGAACAGGGAATGTTCACTGGACGTCCGGTGATAGCCACCAACAGGTCTCTGAAACTTTTTTCTTCAACATGGCAGAGGGGCATATAATGTAATCGGCGCGAAAAAATCTCGTACGAAAAGTACCTAGTCCCTTACCTATTGACATGGTAAATGAAAATTAAGACCTAGGTAAGGTAATAGGTACTCATATTTGAAAATATGGAGGTAAGGTAAAAGGTACACAAAATATGTATCTAGGTATGTACATAGGTATTTGTACCTAGTTACTTCCAATCACTGGAAGTAATTGAGGGCTTATTACCAGCACTGAAACCATTTTACCAAATTATCAGCGTGAGCTGCGCTGAAACAAACGTATCTTTATCTAAAGTTATTGCCAGACGTTCTTCAAAAACTGATGGAAAGAATGAATCTGGATCTTACAAACGAGTCTGTGGCGAAACTCGTAAATATTCCAATTATAGAGATGGATACCCGCTTTGCATACGTGGAAACAATCGTAATATATGCAGAGAGCACAACTCTTGATCTTGAACCGGCAGCTGAAAAGTTGAACAACTGAACACGTGAACAACAGAACAAGAACAACTGAATAAGTGAACAACTGAACAAGTGAGCAATTTGAGTGAGTTGACTCAATAAGTAAAAAAGAACATGTAAACATGTTCAGTGAAATGAACAACCTTTACCACACACTAATGTAGGGTCCTGGGAAAATGGTCAGATAAGCCATTTTGCGCATTTTTATGTCCATTGTTCAGTTAATCCATTAGAGATATGGAATTTCTAAAGCCAGGTTTGGGTTCAGTGTTTAAAACTTGTCTAGCATCAATCATTCTTTTAGCATTTCAGGTCCTTTGCTGAGAATAAATCAACTTTGGAATCTTATCAAAATACTTATGCCAACCCCCATTTGCACATTTTGATTTTAATCTTCTAACTCAAGCAGCTGATTGTGTTCTTCTCTTGGGTTAGAGTTTGCGTTTTTTGTTTAAAAGATATAAAGGTTTATTTATGAAATGTTTACCTACCTAAGTATATCAGCTATTTGAGTTAGGCATGATTGATCTAGTTGACTCTAGTCGGCACTATAATACGCAGAGTGATATGGAGCTGTATAGACTGCGGAAAAAGTGAGAACAACATTGCTAGTAAGGCTATGGATTGGTATCCTTTGGCAGACTCAAATATGCTTGGATAAGGACTGTCGGTAGAGGAGCAGCACTGATATGTGCTCTGTCAAAAAGCACTCATAACTGTGCTGTATCACGTCATTGCGTTTTTAACGTAAAATGCTCCAATCAACTACACAGTCAAGCCCGTTGCAGCCCAAAAATGCGGGCTATAATGAAAGTGCTGACAATGTGAGTCAAATTGAGGCTTCAAATTGCAAAATGCAGCTTCTTTCCCCTTTGACCAAAGCGTGACGCAGTTTAGAGGAAGGCGAGACGCCACCATACCTCGGAGGAGACAAGCCGTTGCAGTGCGTGCATGGAATTTTAACAGAGCTGCCAAATACAGGCAGCTCTATCTATCATGGGGGCAAAACGAAAAGGTAAAGAGTGTGGGGACCCAACAGCTGCTCATTAAAGCATGGAATGAAAGCAAACTGGGCGTGGATGGTAAAAATATGTGGCCGAGGCTCATTAAAACATTCAAGTTTATGTTGCTTCCTTCAACCGCAATTGACCTACAAAATTCTTCTCCTACTCTTTATCCTATAGAAAATCAAAGCCAGAAAAAAGACGAGAAATCAATAGATAATACAACAATGATTCTTTCGTATGCAACATCCAACAATTGTTGCCAGACATTGTCAACATGCTGCCAGCAACATTTGCTCTTTTACGCTCTTCTATGTAGATAAAACTCAAGGCAAAAGCTT
The DNA here is from genome assembly GCA_037044535.1 of Lordiphosa magnipectinata. Lineage (NCBI taxonomy): Eukaryota > Metazoa > Arthropoda > Insecta > Diptera > Drosophilidae > Lordiphosa > Lordiphosa magnipectinata. Next base: position 95,209 of record JBAMBO010003881.1, read on the forward strand.
TTGTCTAATTCACTCTCTTGCCATAAATTTGAATTTTTGACTCCTTTACCCAGTGAGGGAGGTCAGCATCTGCAGAAACTCTGCTAGGATTTGGGTAAGGCTATCCATCTTAGACTCTTGATTTCATTGAATTTAAATATATATTATGAAGGGGGAATTTGAAGCCACTTGGTTTACTTTGTTATCCCCATTGGACTTTGACGACAGCAAACAATTCCCAATTTAAATAGCAATTAGAAATGTTTATCAACCCTGAAGTTTGAGTATGAAACTGAACATGATGAGCATCAATCACTGTTCAATATGTAATTACATGGCAAGCATTGAGTTTCAGTTTGATTCATTGCCTTAAAGTCGGACGGACAGCTGGAAGAGTTTTATCTCAGTTTGGGAAGAAAAAACTTTTAATTGATTTGTGTGACTGGGGAAAAGTTTAATACTATTTTTTTTGGGGGAATATTTGTGTTAATTTGTTTGTCTCTCTTTCTGCTCAACTTAAAAGAAACAGATTATCTAGCTCAATATTTGTGGTTAAAGTAAAGGGTTGAAAAATATGCAAGCAATTGAGTAAAGAATTTCTGGATTTTGTTTGCTAAGCATGTTTGGATTTATTGCAAAAAGTTTTCATTAAGCGATGTGCTGATGCGTGCCTCAAAGTATTTGCCACACAAAATGGTTTATTATTTCAACTACTTTTCCTTGACTAAAGTGTACATAAAACTTGAAAACTAACTTTTTAATTGCTTTTTGATAATTTCATTTTCTAATTCTTTTTAATGTTTTATATTTATCCTTTTGCAAAGTTTGCTGTGGCTGTAATCTTTAACCGCAAATACGAAGCAACTTTTAATTTGATTGTCAGGTAAACTGAGGAAAGTTTTCTCTGTGGGGAAAGAAAAATTATGTCTAAATAAATTAATTAGGTAAATTAAAAATGTTAATGCGGTATTAGAATTTACTGTCTGCAGTTGATCTCTCCAATCCTTTAGAGTAATTAATTGTTTAAGTTTTTGAAATTTGTTTAGAATAATGTGGAACAAATTGGGAAAATACAAAACGAGCTATGGCCAAGATATTTAATTTAGATTGGAAGGTTTTGGTATGGGCAAACTTCAAATTCAAAATAGCATTTGTCTATTGTTTGTTTATTGATTGACAATAATTTCTATATGGCACAGCCCCAGATATCAAACAGAGAGGCTTACAATTAGTCGGAACAACAACCTCATTATAAAGAGAATGTGCAAGCCCGCATTTGTTTTTGAGTAAGTTATTATGCAAGTATGCTATAGTTGTTGTGGGTAGCCTGCAAGTAGCCTTGCAGATTTGCTTTCTTATTTTCAATACACTCTCGATGGATCTGCTGAACTTAGGGACGTCATCGAAAAGATATTTTTATTCACAAGTTAAGCAAATGAATACAAGTCGTTGTACGATGTACCTCAATGGTATGAAAAATTCAACTTGGTGTAAAGTAAGTCTTCAAACTTGAACATGATATTCAACTCGGCCTATGTCGCCTAAGTCATAAACCATATTTTGTAATGGCATTAAATATTAATAGCAGCAGTGGCAAGGATCAGGACCCAGACACCACTTGAAGACGTCATCCGGTTGAAAGCACTTTACATGTATTGTGTGAAAAACCACCCATGTGACCAACGCAGATCATTTATACACACACATATGCCTTACAAACATGTGTTAGTTAAGTTAGAAGATAAGGGATGAGAAATTTAGAAATAAAAGCAGGATCGCTCGACAAGAGCGAGTCAGTACAAATCAAAAACTACAACCGTGCTCATTGAATGTATAATTCTTTACAGTAAAACTGAATAACGAAAGCAAAAATAATTAAAAAGGTCTTACACTCAGAGAAAAAATAGAGAATTTCATACTTGAATGAAGAATTTTCGATCTCAGAAGTAAGGTAATAATGAATATTTTGGATCTAAGAATGAATTTTTGATTCCGACATTTTAGATTCAAGAGTTTCAGTACCTAATCAAAGAACGAGTATTCTCAAAATTAAAAACGAGAAAAATATTTGAAGGGTGGGGGGGAGAAACACGACCGACCGACGCTCAGTTGAAGATTTTGCCCATTTAGGGTGACTTTAATCAATTGCAATCGTAATTTAAGAGATATTGACTGAAAATTTGAAATGGAAATTTTTTTTGGCCAAATGGAAGTATATTTCTAAAATGAACAACATCGCATTTATTAGCTATAGCCAGAACACGATTTTTATATGAGAGTTATACGATATAGTCATCCGATTTGGATGAAACTTTGTAGAACTGTGAAAGCATATACAATTAACTAATGCTGAGTTTCGTGACGCTATCACTAAAAACAAACAGTTTTTCTTGCTAGAACTAGTTTTTAGCCCGATCGTTCCTATGACAGCTATATAGTCGTCTGAGCCTAATAGGACTTTGTTGAACTATGTAAAAGCATATCATTTTAACAATTACTAAGTAAGGTGACTCTAGCTTTGAAAACAAATTAGTTTTTCTCCCAAAAACTAGTTTTCCGACCGATCATTCCTTTAGCAGCTATATGCTATAGTCATCCGATCAAAAAGTAACCCGATTACCACAAATATATAGCCTACATTTATTTGAAGACTTTGTGCAGAGTTTTGTAAAGAAAGCTTTACAACTGACTGAGTAGATAGCAAAAACATACAAATTTCACGTGATTTTGTTTTGAATTTAGTTTTACAATAATATAAAAAACTCAAAATGGCGGAAATATGCGAAAGGTTGTTTTCTTAAATATGTTCTGGGAGTCCCTCCGCTTGTCCATAGACTAAGATATCTAGACTGAACGATTGCGAAGTCGACACCGCTTCTGTCAGAAATTAGTCAGCCGTTCGCTCTCTGAATCCATACAGAATGCTCTCTGGATACATTTGGCCAGCTGTTCGCTCTCACTTACACTCTCTGGATACATTTGGGAATATGTCCGTCTCGCTCTTACCACTAGGTTTTCCTACTGGCTCTGTAAAGTATCTTTTTGGGCACTATCGTTTAGCACCACGAAAATTGAGAGGCAGCGCTAATTTGTTCTCTAATACTCATTCTCCATCGCTTGTCCTTCATGTGAAGGCAACGCCGAACTCGATAGAACTTACAAGTTGGAGTCTAAAAAAGCAAGTGGATGCTGAAAATTTACCTCTCCCGCAAAACTACAGTGTGAACTTAGGGTCTAGTCCCTCACCCATTGCTAGTAAATTTATGAGGATTGTGCATTTCACAGCAGCATCAGCGCTGCTTATCCATAATTGGGAACTTAGAGCTTCCTTAGTTGTCGCGAAATGTAAAGAGACACTATTTTTAGATAAAACTTCGACATACATAAAAAAAAATGTAGGCTCAAAAAAATGATTAGGAATTACGAAGAGGTCCGACTCATTGAACCAATGAATAAGTGCAAAAGATCAAAACAATCAAAGAATGGGTGTCATGGGACTCACTGAATTCACAGCTTGACCTCAAGGCAGCCACTCTTCAATTAATATTTAATTCAAATTTGTTATCCATTCTTCCCCCGAACTCCCCAATCTTCTCCCCTCTTCCACTGTTCCCACACAGTTAAGTCACTGCTATGTTAAGTCATTGCCCTATGTTAAGTCATAGATAACGTTGTGTAAGTGTGTGTCATGATCACGGTTGCCACTTGAAAAAATTAAATCGGAACCGACCGGATCGGATTACTATATCTTATAGCTGTCATAGGAACCATCGGTCAAAAAAAGGGTCTTACAGAGAAAAACTTTTTTGTTTTCAATGTTAGCGTCCTGAAACTCGTCCATTATTAATATTATATGCTTTCAAACTGATTTGCAAACTTTGGTCAAAATCGGATGACTATATCTTATAGCTGTCATAGGAACGATCGGTCGGAAAATGGGTCTTAGTGAAAAAACTTTTTTGTTTTCAAGTAAATCGTTCTTAAGGTCGTTAATTCTTAATATTAAACGCTTTCAAACAAACTTAAACGAGAAGGCCAAGCTAACTTCGTCTGTGCCGAAGTTTTTATACCCTTGCAAATGCTGTTTTTGAAATGTCAGAGTTTAAGAACGCTTACATAAAAATCTAAACAATTTTTAACTAAAACTCATTTTCCGACAGATAAACATCTGATTTCGACCAAATTTTGCGAATCTTTCTAAAAACATATCAAATTAACAATCGCGGAGATTAAGAAAGATAAAATTGAAAACAGAAAAGTTTTTCTCACTAAGACTCTTTTCCGACCGATCGGTCCTATGGCAACCATAAGATATAGTCACCCGATGTCGATCAACTTTTTCAAATTAGTTTGAAAGCGTTTAATATTAAGAATCACCGACTTTAAGAACGATTTACTTGAAAACAAAAAAGTTTTTTTCACTAAGACCAATTTTCCGACCGATCAGTCCTATGGCAGCTATAAGATATAGTCATCCGATTTTGACAAAAATTTGTAAATCTGTTTGAAAGCATATAATATTTATTATCGCCGAGTTTTATGACGCTAGCATTGAAAACAAAAAATTTTTTTCTACTAAGACCCATTTTCCGACCTGTTGTTCCTATGACAGCTATAAGATATAGTCATCCGATCTTGACCAAAATTTGCAAATCTGTTTGAAAGCATATAATATTACCAATGGCCGAGTTTAAGGCCGCTAACATTGAAAACAAAAAAGTTTTTCTCACTAAGACCCATTTTTTGACCGATGGTTCCTATGGCAGCTATAAGATATAGTCATCCGATCCGGTCGGTTCCGACATATTAGCAGCGTGCAGTAAAAAGAAGACTCTGTGCAAAATTTCAGCTCGTTAGCTTTAAAACTGAGAGACTAGTTTGCGTAGAAACAGACGGACAGACAGACAGACGGACAGACAGACAGACGGACAGACAGACAGACAGACGGACGGACAAAGCTCAATCGACTCAGCTCGTCGCCCTGATCAAGAATATATATAGTTTATGGGGTCGGAAATGAATATTTCTATGCGTTGCAAACTTCTGGGCAAAATTATAATACCCTTTGCAAGGGTATAAAAAGATGATCGACATCGGGTGACTATATCTAATGGTGGCCATGGGACCGATCGGTCAAAAATGGTTCTTAGTAAGAAAATATTTTTGGTTTTAATGTTAGCGTCCTTAAACTCACTGATTACTAATTCTATATGCTTTCAAATATATTCGCAAAATTTTGTCGAAATCGGATGACTATATCTTAAGGCTGTCATAGGATCGATTGGTCGGAAAATGAGTGTTAGTGAGAAAAACTTTTTTGTTTTAAATTTCATCTTTCTTAAACCCGGCGATTGTTAATTTGATATGTTTTCAAAAAGATTCGCGAAATTTAGTCGAAATCAGATGTTTATTAGTCGGAAAATGGGTTTTAGTTCTTAAACTCTGACATTTCAAAAACAGGATTTGCAAGGGTATAAAAACTTCGGCATTTAATAAAATAAAGAATATCTCTTTCACAAAATCGCAAAGATAAAACGGTAAAACAAAACAACGTAAGTATCGAGGAGTCAGAATAAAAATTGGTCTGTAATTAAAAGTACTAAAATAACATCTTGATCTTATCAAAATGACTTAGACGAGTATACTTAAAGAAATAACGCTTCCAATCTGTAAAAAATGTTCAACTTTACGACCAAAAACTTTTTTCACATGAATATGGGACTATTTCTCATCTCCTATATAGCTGCTATTCGCCAGATAAACTTTGAATTTACTCTGTAGCTTGTTAGACAGACATGTATTCAAAAAGGTATATCTGAGCTTAAGAAAATCGTTTGAGAAACCTTATTTGAAAGTTAAAGAGTTCGAATTTCCGATAATATCAAAGGGAGTCAAAATAAAATATCGGACTCCAAACTGAGCTAAAATTTCTAAAAGTCTAGACGTGATGGACTATTTCAGAAAACAGATTCGCGCTCAGCAGATGAAAATAATTTAGAATCACTACCAACCCTTCAATATTCTGAATAAAGTCTAATTTTAATGTCTTGTGGCAATTTTAGAGTAGATTCTAGTCTCGATCTGACTGAAATTCCGTATTCAAAGTTTTATTAATTTCAAGAATATAATTTAAATAACTTTTGATTTCAGGTTTATTCATTAAATTGACTAATTCGTTTGGCTTTAATTTTAGACTTCTAACGTCTGAGCCGAGAAATATAGTTGGGGAACATCCCACAGCTCGCGCAATATTTTGTCATAGCTATTCACAAAATTATGTGTGGTTTTACTTAGCAGAATTTTTGGAACTCTTTTAATTTCTACGTCCTTTTCGGGCTCCATGCAAAAGAGCCAATTCCAAAGAAAAAGTGCCAGTGCAGCAACAGGAAAAAGAAATAGCATTTATGGTGCAAAAACACTAAGTGTGGCAAACGTGGTCATGATACAACTATAACAGGTATTGCGCGCAGCCAACATTTTGAACTAAGCGCTTATGCCAAGAGAGCAAGAAGTCTAGGAAGCTTCTTCTTTGAATCATGGTGTGTGTCGTTCACTATCCCGCTCACTCTCTCAGTTATTGATCTCTAGGGTAAGCGATGTTGGATGAGGGTTGATTATCTGTTAATCAGTCGGACCTACAGATTTATAAGTAAAGATAGGTCGGGAAGCAGCAGCATATCCAGGCGCCTGTCTCCCTTCCCTTCCAATCCAAACTGGTATGCTCCCTCCCGTTTTCTATTCCTCTCAAATGTAAGGAACCCGCTCACACCTAATCCTAAATTATTTTTTCTAACAAAGCTGCTGATAAGCATATTTATTTCATATCGTTTGGGTCACTTTGTCATAAAATGTTTCATTTATTTAGCTATGCTTCTGACCAAAGACCAAAGCCAAAAAACACGAAAACAAAAAAACCATAAAAAAAAAATGTTATAAATGAAAACAAAGTCGGCAGTAAATTTTCATGTTTCATCTTTGAGAGTTTTTCTACACAAATTTAAGGTCATGTCACAGTTTTCCACCGAGCAGAAAATGGAAAAAACAAAAGCGACTTTCTTCTGCTTTGTAATTATGAAATGCATGCAAAGTGAATGAAAAGTTTCACTCCGACTAAATGATGCGTCAAGAGGGGGTTGAGCGAGGGAAGATTTTGCCAAACGAGGCCACAAATGTGTGGCAAAATGTGAAGCATACTTTTGTGGGCGTCTCTTGCTCTCCTCACCGATTTTATCATTCACTTTGACACATTTGAAACATTGACAAAGCAGAGGCAGAAACCAAGCGGTAGCCTGTCAATCCCTTGACTTTAGGTCTGGCCTTCTGGGGTGGGTGGGAGGTAATTGCTTTTGTCTGCTGAGCGTAATTGTTGTTGTTGTGGACTGAATGGGGAATGTGTTACACACACGCACACAAAAAGGAAGCGCAAAATTTCCGTTAAAAGGAAGTCCCACACTCCAAAAAAATGAAAAAAAAAATTAAATTATGAGACTGCGGCGAAATAAATTTCAAAGAATAAAAATTTAAATAATGCGCCACACATTCGCCATAAACCGCAATTGGTGTGTGGGAGTGTGTCTTTCCAAAAATTGTTGCCATTTACACGATACTTGAGCTGAAATGAAAGCTCCCTTCCGTTCTGGTATCTCTGTAAATAATTTCTCTTATTCAACTTGAAGTCAAATGCTCCATTCCCAGCCAGGGCCTGGCAAATGTCTCCAACTTTGCTCATCAGTCCGCGTAATTTCGCGGTGCAAGTTTCAAATTTGTCTGCGGTTGCTGCCTCTTGAATTATGTGGCTTACTTCTTCTCGCACCCCCACCAGTTCCCTAGTCCAGCCATTTCATCTATGCCAGAATGCCTCAAATGTAGCTAAGAAATTGCTTCTGGCCAAAAGTTAAAACGTTGACAATCTGGTCAGGTGAGGAGAAGGGGGTTGGGAGCTGCGCTGCCCCTTAATCACCGTCTGGTTTCTTTTGAATCACAAATTAGTTTTGATTAAGCTAAAGTGCTTCCAGTTTCTTGTAGTTGCTTTGAAAGTTTTCAAATGAACTTGAGTAGATTTTGTGTGTTTTTTTTTTGTGGTTTTAGTTGTGCCATGAGAAGGATAATGACTCGGGGTCAGGTGGCGGACATTGTAGTTTTATGCATACTTAAGTTTAATGAATTGGGCAGGACTTTGGAATTTTGTTGCAATTTGAATAAGTAAGAATGGGAAATACCTTAAATTGAGTTTGTAGTACGATAGATAGATAGATAGGTGTTTATTTTTCCATATACATATACATTGTGTGAAGCTGCAGATTATTTACTTATCCAACAAATAAACATTAATAAAGCTTGGCTTGTACCCGTCAGCTTTTCTTCAGTTGTTCTAACAACGTTTAGATAACTATGACATTTACATTAAAAATCTTCATAAATAATGTGTTTCCTTTATGTTAAAGCCCCTCAGTAAATCTAGCCAGATTCTTCCATCCATTTCTCCATTCAAGGCCATGAATACCTCTTCTGCTTTAAGCGTGCATTTTTGGAACCAACGCAGACGAAATTCCCTAAGAACAGGTCATCGCCCTACAAAATGCTGTATGTCCTCCAAATTCTTGCTGTTACATAGTGAGCATATGCCACCTTTAACAGTCCTTCTTGGACATCCATTCAACCATAGTAGATCCCCTCTCGCCTTCATTATCCAGGTTATGTCCGTTTGTCGGAACAGCTCGTTGCAGTATGAAAGTCCTACCTCATGATTTAAATCTTTATATATTCTCACTGGGCTTCCTGAGGATTTTTGTAAGTGTTGCCTTCGACCCATCCAACATGAGATACGTTGCTCTCCATAATTACTCCATTATCTATATTTTGTTCTAGAATTTTCCTAGCAGAAACAGAATCTTTGGGAGAGAGAGAAACTTTGAGATGAGCGTATAACAGTGCATAACGAGTATAACAGCGTATAACAGCGTATAAAGTAGGCATGCCCAAAAGCTGCATTCGACAGAGCACTCACCAATACTCACAAAGATAAGCAGCAATATCAATAATGAAATTGTTGTTGGTCAGTTTGCTTGCGCTCGCAAACCCCAATCAAAGAAGAGAACAAAACCGGTTTTTGTTCTACGCGTCGCATACACACGAAATCGTTAGCGTGTGTATCGTTTTGTATGCCTCGCGCCCTGAATGTATACGATCATTGATTTCCTATGTTTGGTGGAATTACAATAACAAAACGTACCCAAAGAGCAAACGGCTGGGCATCGCTGGTATAAAGCATAGAACGCGTAAGACAGCGTATAACTCTTATAACACGTATAACAAGCGAGCAAATGCGAGCGACGCCATTAAGTAGTACATAGTATCTTATAGTCGGGCTTTCTAACTTGTTTCTCGTTACATACACTCAGAGAAAAAATAGAGAATTTCACTCTTGAATCAAGAGCATTCGTTCTCAAAAGTACGGTAGGAGTGAAAATTCTTGATCCAAGAGCAAAATTCTTGATTCAAGAATGAATTTTTGATCCCGACATTTCTGATCCAAGGGTTTCAGCTCTTGATCCAAGCATGAATAATTTTTGATTCAAGAGTTTCAGTACTTGATCCAAGAACGAATAATTCTAAAAATAAAAAACTTAAAAAGAATATTTGGGGTGGAGGTGTGAAAGAGACATGACCGACACCACTACCCGGGTCCGACGTGGTCCGTCTCTTGAACTCGGTACCTCGAAAGACTGAAACACACACAGGCGACGGGCATCTTAGCGAACTCAGCTATCTTCCGAAAGCTAAAAGACGCTACGAAATCACTCTTATAAATAGAAGGCATCTCTGTTTAACTCCGCTGCTAGTACCAAAGCCTTGCGACAGATTCTTTCCGGACCACACCGCTGCACAAAGGCCGGAATTGCCAAAATTTTGGCATAAATTAGACGGACCCAGTTAGAGTGCTGTAACTCGGAACATTTAATAGTACAGGCATAAATAGGAAACGACGAATATTTTAGAATTTTAGTTAGATCTTCTAACTCCAACGAATATGGATTGATAATTTCACAGTCCGAATCAGATTTTGATGCGACGTCTTCAGCAGCACTTATCTTTTCATCGTCGGCAACAACTTTGGGTTCTTCTAAAAGCGCCAAAACATTGTACGGCAACTTTTGTTTATCTTTGAAACATATCCGTCATATTCGGGTGTGTCCCAGAAATCTCTAGAGGTTTTCGTATAAACGTGAGCATTTCATATTGTAGCTGTTTGACTTTATATGTAGATTATATGACGAAAGTTAAGAGATTTGTAACCGCCTGCTCAAAGCCATGGAGATCATGGAGCCATGATCTAGTAGCCGGTATTTTTCTTTTCACTTCACAAATAAAGTACTCCAAGTTAAGTTCGAAGTGCAATCGTTTATACGAAAATCTCTAGAGATTTCCTGGACACCCCTGAATATTATAGCCGCTGTTTTTTCGGGCATGCTACTAAGCCTATCGCGTTTGTAAAACTTGTTTCGTGCCTCGAATGCATTTTCCCCTAAGGATCCGACGGAAACTGCTGAAGTCGAAATTATTTGCGACCCATGTACTAAAATTTTATGAACAGTCGGCGACATATATGATATTTAGCCATGTATAGAGCTACAGTTTTAGTGCATAATTTTCGAAATTTGAGTGGAGCTATTTGGTACTCGCACGACATTGCGATTAAAAGTGTATGGAAGTTTTGAAGGATTTTCACATCAAATATCAATATAGATGCAAATAATTTGATGTTTGAGAATGCCCTCCTTGCAGTGTTGCCATCGTTAGAGTTTCCGCAGCCGTTTTGTTTTGGTCGATCGAAATGAAGAACAATTTCTTTCCACAATTTTTCTTGGATTTTTTTATGCGACTTGCAATTACCTCTTTCTCAGTTTTGCCTCTTATTTGCCAATTATTAACTCCGATTCAGTAAGAAATGCTTAAATAAAACTTGAAGAATGGTATCCAAGAATGTAATGGGCTTACTCCATAAAGTAGCGTATGAGGCCTGGGTTTTAATATTTTTGAATTTATATCGCTTGTCACTGGGGTGGGAGTTGCAGCACATATTGGGCGTACTTGGCATGAGTTCATTCCCGTTAGGACATTTAAAACCTTGCCGTCAATAAGGGTCATGATGAGATCGAATGAAACATTGATCGATCTATTAGTAACGTCAAATACGCTACTTTCTTTTAAAATGTGCTCTTTGGTTTCCTTCGTAAGTTCCATTTTCAACGGTCTTCAAAATCGCACAGATTGAGTGGTATAATTCATCCATAAAACTCTTTCACAGGAATCTTCTAGTTTAATGGGTATGAGAGTAGTAACAAACAATGATTGATCAAACGTCTCTGGCTCTTATGCTTAAAATCGCTGCTTATACATACTGTGTCCAGTCGATCCATCGAATCCGTAGCTTACGATTAACTTCACTTCATTTATTCTATGAAATGTATTAAAAACCTCATTCTGTAAAGTTATAATTCTCTTACGGTATGGTTTAATATGTTCTGTAAGGAAACTTCGGCCACAGATTCGTCCACTTGGATGCCTTTCGGTCTGCATCTTAACTTTGCTTCATAAACGCTATCGTAGCTAGGATATA